>JADRCH010000698.1:257594-318824 GCA_019843965.1 Rhynchomys soricoides | reverse complement strand
CTGTCTGGAGGACCCTGAAACCAGGTGACCCAGATAAGGCCCAGTCACCAACATTAATTGGTCAATGCATCAGCCCACCCCCTCCCTTTGCTTTGTGTTCTCATCCTATAAAAATGTTGCACAACCTCCCTTTGGGGATGGGGTTCAGATCCCAAATTCGCTGCCTTCCTAAGTGCTCAGAAAATAAAGCTTTCATTTTTAAGTTTCTGTATCTGAAGTGACTTGTGTCTTCCTAGGCTCCACCCCCAAACCAAACAATCTGGAGAATGGATCAGAATAGTTTAAAGTGGGCTAGTAACCTAGTCTAGTGGCAGAACATATGTCTCACACGCACAAGGTCCTGGTCTCTGTCCCCCAACGCTACACAAAAGGTGATGGCAAGAGATCCCACCATGGGGTTCAGCTGGGTGGGGTGGCTCAGTGATTACACAGGGCTGGGGTTTGGGGGTTGACTCAGTGGTCCAGAGCACTTGCTGTTTTTGTGGCAGACCCAAGTTCAGCTCCCAAAAGGTTCACAGCCACCTGTAACTCCAGAGCCAGGGGATTCCTTGAGTTCACGCACTGCACTGTTTTGGACCTCGGAGCCTTCACACCACCACACACCCCTCCCCATATGATGCACATATATACATCAACTTTTATTTTTTATAAGGCGGTTTTTTTTTTTTTAAAGTGATAGCAGCTTAATTTTTCATGCACAGACTGCCATCACAGGGAAGGTGGGATTGTGGGTCATATTTGACAGACAAAAGGTGATCATGCATGGAGCATGACGGATTCTGAAGCAGGGATGTGTGTGGTCGGAAGTGAAATAAGGAAAAACCTACTGTTCAGGTAGGAACTCTTGTGCCCAGTTAACGGGGACAGTAGGGTCGGTAGAGTGACATATGTCCCCGACTGGCGATTCTTCCCCTAACTAATCACAGCCCTCGGTCCCTGCTTCCTGGCGGCAGGGGAACTGCAAGTAGCTGTCCCTAACTTACTCTGAACAGCAAAGGCAGGGTAAGCTGATCCACACAAACTTTTCATCAAAGTAGGAATAAACATGTTTTGGAAGAGGAAAACCGGCCTCAGTGGGGTTCTGAGAGGCACAAATGATGAACTCGGTGTGCTGGGTGGGTTTCTGGGGAGCTCCTTCCCTGGGTCTGTGTCCATTGGAGGTGTGGTCTTCTCTTGCCCGGCTGTGTGGAGGTCGCTGTGCTTAAGTGATGAACACCCGTTGCTTGTTACTTACTTTCTCTTTGGCTCTTCTCTGTAGTCTCTCCTGCAATTATGTTGCCTTACTGAGGACGGCTAAAAATGTACCTACAGTGAGAACTTGTAAATGCCAGAGAAACGCTTAATGAGCTGCAATTAGGAGTTCCCGAAAATAAATCCCAGGTGACCGCTAGCAATGCGCGTGGAGGAGCATGAGAAAGGGCGAGGCGCACCCTGTCTTCCTTTTTAACAAAGGACCAAAATGAAGAAAATTCATCAGTAATTCTGCCACTTAGAGATAACCACCTTTAATAGATGACATCATTAGAGGCTACTGAGCCATTGCCTTGGCAGAATGAACGGCTGAAGTGTGGTCCAGAGGACGTTTCAAAGGTAATGGGCACACGAAGCTTCCCGTGTGTAGAATTTGTGTTTCAACACTACAGCTGTGGAGAACCCCAGCCTGTGCTGGAGATAATGACAGAACACAGATGCATGAGAAAGACCCCATGTCCTCCCTCCCTCCTTCAGTCTTACAGGCATGCGCACGGAATGTGATCCCAGTGAAACCTGTCTTCACCTTGATCCCACAGGGATCCCAAGGGGAAGCTGGTAACACACAACCCACCTTGGACAAGGAAAGAGCTTTCCCTCCAGTTCAGCCATTGATCCTGAGCTGCCCAGGCAGGCATGCTTCCCAGGTCTTACTGGCAGGGAGTTTTCAGCTGTTCAAGGGCAATCCCTAGAGAAACATGAAGCATAAGGTGCAGCCTGAAGCCTCTGCTTCAGCTCAGGGATCTGTATACAGAAGAAGCACTAGAAAGCACCTATCGGGGCTGCAGAGATGGCCCATGGTTAAGAGCACTGATTGCTCTTTCTGAGGACCCGGGTTCAATTCCTGGCATGCACATGGCAGCTCACAGCTGTCTGTAACTCCAGTTCCAGGGGACCTTGGCACCCTCACACGGGCCTAAATACAGGCGAAACATCAATGTACATAAAAGTAAATCTTAAAGGGAGGAACGAACCAACCAACCTATTCCCTGGTGCTCTTTGCTTCTTGTGTTAATCCAAATCCAGGTTTGCCTTCTGCCTGGTGGATATTCTTCCGTATTCTGCCTACTATGTCAGGTAATGGTGCTAAGTCGGTCTAGCTTTTATGTCTGAAACAGGTTTGGTTTTGTTTTGTTTTGTTGTTGTTTTTATTTAATGCAAAGCAAGAGCTCTACAAGTGAGCCACATCCAAGAGACTGGAGTTTTCGTCTCCGCTGTTTAAATATTGAATTTGTAACAAACATCAGTGTGATAGGAGGTGGTGGGGCTTTGGAGGAAGCAACTGGGACATGAGTGAGGAGCCACTGTAAATGGGACCGGGTGTCCTTAAAAACACAATGGGGTGGGGGGACTGGAGAGCTAGTTCAGCTGTTAAGAAGGGTACTGTTCTTATAGAGGACCTGAGCTTAATTCCCAGCGCCCACATCAGATGGGTCACAACCATCTGTAACTCTAACTCCAGGGCATCTGACACACTCTTCTATATTTGGAAGGAATCTATACCACACACACATGTGTGTACACACACATTCACACAGTCAAAAATAAAATCAATATTTAAATAAAACCACCTGCGAGCTTGTTTCTTCTCTCACTGCCAACTCCCTTGTGTGTGATACAGAGATCTGCAAACTTGGGATGTTCCTCAGATCCCAGATCTGAAGAGAAATCGGATCTCTGAGCCTTGCTGTATTCAAGAAGCCGCAGTCCGAGAAGAGTCCATTAGCTGCTCTTCTCCTCGCCGTGATAAAATACCCAGCAAGTGAAACTTAAAGGTTTATCTGGGGTAGGATCAATTAAGGCTGGGAGTCACAGTGGTGGGTGCTGGTCACAGTGCAAACGCAGGCAGGAAGCTGAGAGAAACCATGGACCTGGAGCTCTGCTCTCTCTTCTCAGTCATTCTGGAGCAGCAGCCCCTGGGATGATTCTGCCCACAGTGAGGGTGGCTCTTTTTACCCCAATAAATGCAGTCTAGAGATCTCCTTAAACACATACATCAAGGTTTGTCTCCTGGGTGACTGCAGGTCCCATCACTTAGACAAGCAGTGTTGACCACCACAGCAGCAGACTAACATCCTAGAGATCTGCCGCCCATCTCCTCTTAGGCATTGGATCAGGATGTTAGCCTCCATTTTGAACTTCTGAGCCTCCAGAACTGTAATAAATATTGAGTCATCCCGTGTACAGTAATTTTATGCCATCCCAAGACAACCATCTTTTCATTTGAATTATCTCAAACAAGGTGTTTGAAAGCTGGGAACCGTGGTGTGTGTGCATGTGTGCTCCCAGGGCTTCTACAGCAAGACGGGAGGCTGGGAGGGGATTCCTGGAAGGCGCCATAGTGTGTGGTAGAAGGAGGGAACAAGGGTCCTGTCTCAGTGCCCAAGGGTGTTCTCTGATCTCCACATCTACACTACAGCAGGTGTGCACAAACACATCCATACATCGTTCAAGCACAGAAAACGATTTTTAAAAACAAGGTATCTGAAATTTAAAGTTGCTTTTAACATTTCTCTCTTTATCACTGGTTTTAATAATTGCTTCCATGTTGTTTGTGTGTGTGTGTGTACGTGTGTGTACATTGTGCACACTTGGCTATTTCTGGAGGATCCTGAATGCATAAAGTTTTCGTTTCCACAAAATTTGTGAAATGCTCATTCATTATTTCTTTAGCTTTTTCACACAGGGTCTCACTGCGTAGCCCAGGCTAGCCTGGAACCTGCAATCCTCCTTGCCTCAGCACCCCATCTTCGACTTTTTAAAAAGATGGGAGGCAGAGGCAGGTGGATTTCTGAGTTCGAGGCCAGCCTGGTCTACAGAGTGAGTTCCAGGACAGCCAGGGCTACACAGAGAAACCCTGTCTCAAAAAAAAAAAAAAAATTTATTTTTAATGATATGCGCAGGGGAGTGGTGAGTGTGTGTGTGTGGAGGGGGTGTAATAGCTGAGGGGACTGGGAAAGGATCGTGGGTCCTGGGGAGCTGGAGTTACAGGTGATTATGAACCGCCCTAAGTGTCACTGAGAACGGGATTTGGATCCTGCGCAGGAGCAGCGAGTGCTCTACCTGCTGAGCCGCCTCTCCAGCCCCTCAAACGGTCTCTTACATCTCTCCACTCTGTGGAATGTACTTGAGGGCACGTGACTGAACAGCCTCTGTGCTCTTGAACCCCTGGGCTTCGCTCTGGAGCACCTTGGAAAGGTCTCTGGTTCCTCTGGGGTCTGGCTTTTCAGTGTGTTCCTTTGTTTGCTTTTCTTTTGAGAAAGGGACGTGGATCCCAGGCTGGCCTTGAACTTACATTGTAGCCAAGGATGACCTTAAACTTCTGATCCTCCTTCCTCTACCTGCCAAGTGTGAATTGTAGATGTGGGAAACCGCCCCCCTCTCTGTTAGCATTCTGTCTAAGCTCCACCCCACAGTTGCCTGGCAACAGCCAGGTAGACCTGACCCACTATAAAAGAGGCTGCTTGCCCCCCTCTTCCCTCTCTTGCCTCTTGCTCTCCCTCTCTCCCCATTCCCTTCCCCCCTCTCTCCACGTGGTCATGGCCGGCCTCTACTTCTCTACTCTCTCCCTCTCTCTGCCTTTCTCTGCCTCTACTACCCTCTTAACTCCCCTCCCCATGCCCTGAATAAACTCTATTCTATACCATACCGTCGTCATGCTGGTCCCTCAGGGGGAAGGGATGCCTTGGCATGGGCCCGCTGAGGCACCCCCTCCCCCACACCTCACCACACCCCCATAGAACATGTCTCCTATCTCTTTCTATAAACGACACCCTCTCTCTCTCTCTCCCTCTCTCTCTCTCTCTCTCACACACACACACACATGCGCGCACGGGTGTGTATGCCAGTGTGCATTGAGATGGAGTGGGTATGGAGGACTGAGGACAACTTGAGGGAGTCAGCTCTCGTGTGCTCCACCCACAAGGCATAAGGTGGGGCTTGAGATAAAAGGCAGCCTGAGGAAGTGGGCTCTCTCCTTTTACCTTGTGGGTCCTGGGAACCAACCTGTTTGTCAGGCATGGTGTCAAGTGTGCCAACCTGCTGAGCTATCTGGGGCCCCAGATGTGTGGCCTTTTGAAATGCAGGTTCTGGGACTCAAACTCAGGTCTTCACACCTGCATCGCAAACACTTCCAACTGCCCTGTCTCCCCAGAGCTTCCTCCCAGGAGACTTGGCGCAGCTGCAGGCTGCCTCCCTGCCTCCCCAGGTACTTACCACACATTTAGTCTATGGAAAAGCCTCACCAAATGTCTCAGTCAGGGTCTCTATTGCTGTGATGAGACATCATGAACAAAAAGTAAATTAGAGAGGAAAGGGTTTATTTAATCTTCCACAGAGTCATCCATCGTGGAAGAAGTCAGAACAGGAACTCAAACGGCAGGAACCCGGAGGCAGGAGCTGATGCAGAGACCATGGAGGGGTGCTGCTTACTGACTTGCTGAGCTCGGTTTCTTAGAGAAATCAGAACCGTCAGCCCACAGATAGCATCACCTACAATGGGCTGGGCCCTCCCACACTGATCACTAAGAAAATGCCTTAGAGCCGGATCTTAAAGAGGTCTTTTCTCAACTGAGTCTCCCTCCTCTCTGATGACTCTAGCTTGTATCAAGTTGAAATAAAACTAGCCAGGGCACCAAACCCTTACCCCAAAATTGTGGTGCACAATCTGCTCCCACTGAGTTAGTGAAGAAGTTTCTAGATTTGGTTAGTTTGGATGGGTAGATCCCCAAATGTGGGATTGGGTCCTGAGCAACAGAGAAGAGAAAGCCAGCTGCATGGTGACTGCAGGCCCAGTGTATGTCAGCTGTGCCCTCAGGCTTCCACCACTGATTTATCTGCCACAATGGACTGTATCATTCGAACTGTGAGCCAAAATGAAGCATTCCTGGTCTCTCTCTGTTGCCCTGTCCCAAAACTCTGTAGACAGTGCTGGCCTCAAACTCCCAGACATCTGCCAGCTTCCTCCTCCCAACTGCTGAGATTAAAGGCACAAACCACCATGCCCAGGTTCTGTGAGAAAAGTGACTAATGCCACTTCTACCTCAGGTCAAGCTGAGACAGGAGACAGTCCATCAGATACCACTCCTTCAGCTGCACGGATGATGCGTGGAAGTAGCACTGGCTGTCTTCATGCATCTTGATGGACCTATCAGTCATTCCTTTAATCTGTCCCCAGCATTTCCTCTAACAATGCTTCAGTAAATACCCTCCCCCCAACCCCACGCCACCCCACCCCACCCCCGCATTAACTGTAAGCACAGCCAGAGGATGAACCGCTAGAGAAGGAACTGCTAAGTTGCTTTCCTGGGCAATTACACTTGATTTCCCTTCACTCTCCAAGTGTATAAACATCACCTGAACTCGGCGACTCATTAAACGTTCGGGTCTTTTCCGAGCTGTAGGAGAAAAGTGGCATTCCCTTCAACATGGATTCTCTGCATTAGGAACGAGACTGTGGACATTCCCATGCAAATTCCACCATATCTTCTCCTCTTCTGTCAGATACCTATTTGTACCCTTTGCTCATTTTCTTTCTATTGTGTTTTACTGTGTTCTGTGTTAGCTTGTAACCATTCTTTGTATTATTAAAGAAACTATTTCTTTGTCATGAGTGTATTTTCTCCAAGTGGTCCAGGGCAACCAAAGGAAGCCAAAGCTCCGGCACCGCTCAGTGGGTTCAGGATGGCGCTCCAAATGCTTAGACCTTCAGTTCCTACAGCCCCTCCTCCCTGTGCAGGGACCCTGTCCTCACCTCCTCATTCACAGCAGCTCAGCAATGAAGACCTAATTGGCTTGCAGGGGGGAAAAAAAGGATGCGTTGGACTGTTGCCATGGAAACTGCCCCTCCCACCACATTTACCATTCAAAGGCTTCTTTGGGCATTCATGTACAACAAATTAGCAAAGACAGCCAGGTTTTGAATGCAGCTTGAAGGTGCTTAAAGGCATAAAGAATGCCTGTGGTTTCTGCTGGGGAATGACTAGGAACAGGATCCTTGGAAGGGTGATTTGTTGAGGCGTTAGAGTGTCTCTGCTCTGCTTGTAAATTTCCTTCCTTCCTCATCTTCCCCTGATGGCTGTCAGGATGGCTTGCTGGTCTCAGAGGTGGTTTTGTTGCCCAGCAAAAAGCAGGAGCTCGGAAGGATAGGTTCTCATCTGGACTTCAGTCAAAGCCCAAATCATTAGAAAGTTGGGCGGGGCAGGGAATCAGAAAACAACTCTACTCCTGTTAGAGTCCAGAAGATGCCCAGTCCAGATGGAAGAAAAGGCCATTGGCCTATGGCTTCCAAGGGACCACATTTCTGAGACACTGGGTTCTAAACACTGTTGCTGCAGGATTTCAGGTGCCCCCCAACCCAGGTTTAATCCTAAAATTGATGTGCGACTTATGATAGACTGATGTAGCCACAGGTGTATTAACTATGATTGATCATGAGCTCACCATCATTTTGAGTAGCTGGGAGCTCAAGAGTATACTTAATTTGATTTTTAAAAATTTCTTCTGACTTCTGGGACAGAGGCACACGTATGCCAACCACAGCACACATGTGTAGGTCAAAGGACAACTTGGAGGAGTCACTCTTTTCCTTCTGTCATGACTTCTGGTCATCAGGTTTGGTAGTAAGTGCCTTCACCTGCGAAGCTATCTTGATGTTCCAGAGTTAAGCTTCATCTTAGTAACCTGATAGGACATCTCCTTGGACACACTCAAATATGTGGGATAAAGTTCATGCCCAAGACTTTTTTTGTACTAAACCTTAGAAAACCTCTAAACCACCTCTAGGTTACTCCTAGACTAGGTTACTCCTAGAGCATTCTAACAAAATGTAAACGAGATTTGCCAGATGGTGGTGGCGCGCACCTTTAATCCCGGCACTCTGGAGGCACAGGAAGGTGGGATCTCTGAGTTCCAGGCCAGCCTGGTCTACAGAGTGAGTTCCTGGACAGGCAGGGCTCCACAGAGAAACCCTGCCTCGAAAAACCAAACCAAACAAAAATTGGTTTAACAAATTGTTTAGCAAATGAGTAATCTTTTTTCAAACACCGTTAATCTGGGGTAGACTGAATCCATAGCTATGGGACCCACTGACCTTACAAACACACAGATTTTGCTTTATTCTCACCCAGCCTGTCGTCATTATTACGGAGAAAAGAATGTTTCTTGTAAAGGTACCTTGATTGTGACTTTTCATCAGTGGGGGAGTAATTATCAAACATTCTAAGGTGGGTCACCGCCAGCCAATGCCGTCCACAATCAGGAGCAGCGTAAACGGATCTCTACTGCCCTCCGGTGGAAAAGCTGGACTGAGCATGTCTAGGTCTGGAAATGCCTTGTGCTGAATACTCCAGAGTAAACAGGCAGAGGAGGCGGTTTTCCTCCTCGGCGAGTTCAGAAATGAACAGCGCTAACCACTGGGACTTCTTTCCACTTGGAAGGGAAATTTCCAAGACATCCTTTACAACAGGTCTCTCCGACAGGATGAAACGTCACACAATTTTTGACGTGAGCATCTGCAGCATCTTCTTAGACTTTCTGTAGAAAAACCAACTGCCCATAGAGTGTTCTGTTTTTTGTTTGTTTTTGGAGACAGTAACTCTGTAACTCCATGTAACTCTGGCTGTCCTGGAACTCACTCTGTAGACCAGGTTGGCCTCAAACTCAGAGACTTACCAGCCTCTGCCTCCCAAGCGCTGGGATTAAAGGCGTGCAGCACCACCTCCCGGCCTGTACAGCACTCTCCAGTGGCAACCACCTTACGGCCTATCATTCATCATTCATTGTACCTTACTTACTTACTAGAAGGCTGTGGTATAAGGAAATTATACAGCTTTTTGTTTCTCTGTGAATCTGAGAGGTAGCCAGGATGAGCTTGTACTGAACTAATTGGCTAAATGGGCACTAAAGTGCTATTCTAAACAAGCAAAACCCACCCACGTTAGTTACTTTTCTGTTCTGGAAGAAGTTTATTTTTGCTTACGGTTCCGGAGGACTAAGAGCCTGTCATGGCAGATGGCACGTGATCAGCTGACAGGCCTGACGATGGCAAGAGCAGGAAGCTGGGCAATCACACCAGGGAACAGAGAGAAAACTGAGAATGGGCTGAGACTGTGAACCATCAAGGCCCACCCCAGTGATGTACAGCCTTCAGCCAGGCTGTACCATTTCCCCCAACAGTACTGCCAAGCAGGACCAAGTGTTCAAATACCTGAGGCTATGGGGGACGCTGCCCATCCAAACCACCACATCGCTGTTTTTTTATTTTACATGTATAGGTTTTGCCTGCTTTATGTCTGTGAATCACATATCTGAGCATGCCGTAAGAGGGTGCTGGACCCCCAGGGACTGGAGTTATCGACAGCTGGGAGCTGCCATGAGGGTGCCAGGAACGGACCAGGGCTTCTGGGAGAGCGGCCAGTGCTCTAACCTCTGGGCCGTCTCTCCAGCCCCTACCGCACTATTTTTAAGATATCCAAACCATAGAGTAATCACTAATAGAAAGCGGCCGCTGTACACCAAGAGTCTGCGTGGTTTCGTGCTTTGACTTTACTATGAACCCGAGCCTGGAGCATACTAACTAGTTACCACTGAGCTACATCGCCAGCCCAATTTCATTTCAAGAGGCAATAATTTTTATTGTGCACTTACCACGAATCTAGCATGCCAAACATGCAATGGCCATGCCATCCGAAAGACAGCATTCCACAGGCTCCACCCACCTCCCAGCTCTTACATCCTTTCCACTGTTTTAAAGTTCCCCGTGCCTTAAGGTGGGGTTGGTATAGGTGCCTATTAAGGGCTGAGCACTTATTCTCCGCATTTTAAGTCTCTGCATCAACTTTTGCTCGCTACAAAAAGCGCCCCTGGCCGTGGCTTCGGACAGTACGGATTTATGGATATACACGTACATTTCTAGAAAGAAGTTTGATAGCGTGTGGCAAAACAGCAGTAATAGGTTCCTCCCTGTGGCCATGATGCCCCGAGCCATGGGATTTACAGGACCAGGTTTACAGGACCAGGCTTAAATTCCATCCTGTAGAACAGGTCTCAAATCCAAAAGTAGTTGGCTACCCTCAGAACCTTCACGCCACTACTATGCCAGTGGGCACATCTTGCCTGGCAAGGTTGTCTGCTAGTATATCATGGATGCTTTTCCTTCCCTGGCAGGCTGCATAGCACCTTCGGCCACTATGAAAGCTAGTCATCAGAGAGAAGTGTTTGGGTCAGTTCCACCTTGACGTCTTTATGTCCAGCTACCCAAGTACATAGTGTCCTCAGCAATAGTGTCTTACTACTTAGTTTTGGTGGGCAACCTGCGTGTGTGGCTGTGCCACCTTTGTGCAGTACCCGTGGAGGCCAGAAGGGGGCAGGTGGGACTGGAGTTTATAGCAATTCGTGAGCTCCCATGTGGATGCTAGGAACCAAACCCAGGTGCTCTTAACTTCTCAGCCATCTCTCCAGGCCTTTTGTATTTTTTTAAACTAGTTTAAAAAGG
Source organism: Rhynchomys soricoides (assembly GCA_019843965.1). NCBI lineage: Eukaryota > Metazoa > Chordata > Mammalia > Rodentia > Muridae > Rhynchomys > Rhynchomys soricoides. Next base: position 308,080 of record JADRCH010000698.1, on the reverse strand, counting down.
TAGTGGGTTTCCATAGGAGTTATAATACTCTGGTCATGTTTTTGCCAAGACGATCATTTAAAATATATTGATTGTCTTCTAGATAGCAGGGCCTATGCTAATATTATCTCACTTAGCACCCTAAGATCCATATTACCAGCTGTACAGACACAAGTCTGTAATTCTAGCACTTGAGAGTCTGGGTAAGATCCTGATGGGCGGGCTAGACAGATGGCTCTGCAGTTAAGAGCACTGACTGCTCTTCCAGAGGTCCTGAGTTCAATTCCCAGCAACCACATGGTGGCTCACAACCATCTGTAATGGGATCTGATGCCTTCTTCTGGTGTGTCGGAAGATAGCGACAGTGTACTCATATACATAAAATAAATAAATAAATCTTTAAAAAAAAAGATCCTGAGGGGGCTGGTGAGATGAATCACTGGATAAAGATGCCTGCTGCCAAGCCTAAGTCAGAAACTCAAGACCCACATAGTAGAAGAGGACTGACTACAAGTTGTCCTCTGACCTCCGCAGGAGTTTATGGACTACAGAGCGAGACCATGCCTCAAATAACTAAATAACAATTTATTATTATTATTTTTAAAATCCTATTAATACGGAGTTAGAGACGTGGTTCAGCGGTTAAGCACTGACTTAAGTGGCTGGGGTACGCCTCTCTTGAGCGCTTCCCTCTGCACGCAGGCGCTGGGGCGGCCCTAGGGCTCAGCCACACGGAGGCCGACCAGGACAGGCCCCTCGGCTCCGGGTCCATTAGCGTTACCGCCCACACTCCGCTATTTTTCTGCCAGCGCTTACCCTCCAACCAGCCCGGAAAGCCTACGCCCTACCTACCTTCCACCCAACCAAAGAATAGGGCGGGACATCCGCCGGCGCCGCGACTCTCCCGGATGTGACGTCGGAGTGTCAACATGCAAGATGGCGGCCCATCACCGGCAGAACACAGCCGGGCGGAGGAAAGTGCAGGTATGGCGGCCCGGCTCCGCGGCCTTGGCGACGCTGCCATCGGGTCAGGTTCCCCCGCGTGGGGGCGGACGCCTCGGGCCGCAACCGGCGGGGTTCGACGGCCGGAGGATGGCGGGGCGGGACGCAGCGGCGCGAGGGGTGGGGCCGCGGCGCCAACGGCCTGAGGCGGTGGCGGGCGGACTGGGCGCGCGGGCCTCGCGAGCGGTCGCGGGGAACCGCCGTCCAGGGAAACCGCCGTCCTGGGGCACCGGGCCTGCGGCGGCGCCATGGGCCTGCTGCCCGCTCACCTGCCTCTGCTCTCGGCCGCCTTCTTCCGGAACAGCCGCGACCCGGCGGCGGCGGAGGCCGCGCGGCGCCCGCGGGTGGGTGAGGCCGGGAAGCGAGGGGCTTTGCGGGGGCGTGGCGGGCCTGGTCGCACGTGGGAGCTCTGCTCTGGAGGAGATGACAGTTTCCCTTCCTTTGCAGTAGGCTTTGCCTCCGCCCTCCACCGTCCTCACTATGCATCTTCCAGTCTTCCTTTTTAGTCCTAGTATCCCTAACAACGGAATCTCCAGTGATGAGTTCGCTAACCCACACCGTGGGTGCTTTGGGTTTCCCCAAATCACTTTAGTTTGGTGTACGTTTGAGTTTTGCTTGCTGCCTTTTGTGCTGGGGATGAAGTTCATTTAGCAGAGTCTTTCCTGCCCTGAGCAAGGTTCAAACACTCTGCACCACATAAAACCAGGCCTGGTTGGCACCTGCCTGTACTTCTAGCACTGCTGTGTGTTTCTGTGGTGAAGACAGGGGAATCAGAAATTCAAGGTCATCCTCAAGTACCTACCAAGTTTGAGATCAGTCAGTCTGGGCTACATGAGACACACCACCTCAAAAACATGCATTCAGTCATTAAACATGGACTGAATGCATAGACTGGCCTCAAAGAGTGGAAGAGACTGAAAGGGTTTAGCAATCAGTAAACACCCCACAGATGGAACTCTGTTCAGAAGTGAAGGCCAAAGGTGAGTAATCCCAGCATAAGGCAGTAAAGCTGTGAAATTTTCTAAACAGGTGTTCTCTTTGTACTGCTGATGTCAGTTTGTTGGCCCTGTGTACTCACTAGAAGGTTGTTCAGTAATCAGCATTGTGCTGGGGTGACAGTCAGCCTGGTAAAGGCCTGTAGCAGAAACATGAGGATCTGAACTTCTGTCCCCACTTAAACACTATCCCCTCATTTGAGAAGAAGCCTGGCCTGTTGGTTGGCACTGGGAATCTCATCTCTAGGGAGGCAGAAACCAGAGTGTCCCTGAAGCTTGACGGCTAGCCAGTCCTGCTGATCAGTAAGCTCCAGGTCCCGTGGAAACAGGTGGAGAATGAGCAATGACAGAAGGCACCCAGGCCAACCTCTAGCATCCACATGCATGTACACACACAAGTCTGTGTGTGTTTATACCGCTGCACACACGCACATGCACACACGCACGCACAAATAACTATTTTAAAGGATGAGTGAAGTGACAAGAATTCCCTGAGTAGTGCTGCTTTTCTTTTAAAGGGGATTCTTAATGGTCCTGAGAGAACCCCAGGCTCCAGGCCAGGGGGTGAGAATGCTGATTCCAGCTAAGTTGTAACTTAATCATGTTCCACACAGTAGGTTGGTGCCTCTTGATAGAGTAAAAATTATCGGTTCATTCCATTTGGGAATAAAGACTTAAAAGACAAGGGCTGGGAAGATGGCTTGGAAGGGAAAGTGCTTGCTGCCAAGCCTGAAGCCTTGAGTTTGATTCCTGGGGACCCACCCACAAGATGGTGACAATTGGCTCCAAGTTATCCTTAACTCTAGGGGAATACACCTCAGTGTAGAGCACATGCCTGCCTTTTACAAGGCCCTTGACTTCTGTCCTTAGCATCTTTAAAAGAAAAAAAATTTTAAGACAACACACACAACAGAGAAGAAGGGAGAAGAAAACGAATCATATCAGGTGCCAAAAAAAGAAGTGTTTAAATAGAGCTAGATGCCGACCAGTCAGATAGACTGAGGAAAGGGCTAATTCCACGCTTAGATGCCGACCAGTCAGATAGACTGAGGAAGGGGCTAATTCCACGCTTAGATGCCGACCAGTCAGATAGACTGAGGAAGGGGCTAATTCCACGCTTAGCTGGCCGGAAAATGAAGCTAGAATTTGGTGTTAAGCACTTTGTTCAACAGCAAGCCCCTTGTGATCAAACACTATTTCCTATCAAGAGCTGGAATTAGCCTGCTAAAGAGAATGTTCAGAATTTGTCCAGTAGGTACAGAACAGTGTTAGAAGCCTCAGAGACTTAATTTCATTTCCTATTGCACAGAAGGGATGCATGCATTCATGTTGCAAGAAGAACCCACAAATGGTACAAAGCTATAAATTGTAGCTGTCCTTCACTATCCTTTGCTGTCCTTCAAGAACAGCAGCTATGTGGAGTGTCCTGTGTCACTTCTCAGCCTGCCCACTCTTTACACATTAGGGTAGCTCAGTCTTCCCTGCAGGAGGTGAGGATCCTGCCCTGTGTGTATTAAGTTGTTTAGGACCCCCTTCTGCCCACTAGATGGAATAGTACCTCCCGAGCCATAACAACCAAAACCTCTGGAGATGAAAGTTTCCTTTAAGGGCAGAATTGACAATGGTTGAAAGCTATGCCTGTGTTTTTCCAGTGTGCTACCTGGCGTGAGCCATAGCATTTACCATTTTGTGTCTTGCTTTGCCAAACTTAAAGGCAGCCCCTTTAGCCCCCAGTTCCTTACTTAAAAATATGTTCTAGCCTTTCATGATGGCACACTCCTTTAATGCTAGCACTCGGGAAGCGGAGGCAGGCCTGATATACACACAGCATTGTAGATCACCTAGGGCTACATAGTAAGACCCCTGTCTTTAGAAGAAACTTTCTACAAAATCATATGTATGTCTATAATCTGCCTCTACTTATGTAAGAGTATTTATTATAGGAATATTGCTATTGTGGGAAGCATAATAAATACCCATCTTTGGAAATTTCTATGTAGTTGACAAACAAAATATAATATGTTCATTTAGTGGGTTACTTGGCAATTATCCGGCAAGACTTGTTCACAGAAACAAGGTTTAGGCTAGGTTTGGCCTTCAGGCACTTGTTGCTGACCCCTGGTTTAGAAGAAGGCAAACTAGGAGTTAGTGTGTCTATCCACATATGTGAATGTAGACCTGGGTATATGGCAACACACATGTGAGATCAGAATAACCTCTGCTGTCTGTATTCACTTTCCATCTTGATTGAGACAGTCATTCACCAGGGCATGTGCAGTGTGGCTACCCATGAGCTTCCAGGACCTCTGCCACCACCATCATACTATGGAAGCACTGGGATTCCAGATATGTGCTGCTTCCCTGGTGTTGCATGGTTCTGGGAATTCTGCCTCATGCTTATGCTTGCAGGACAGGTGAAGCTTCTTACCCTCTGAGCCATTTCTCCAGCCCTAAAATACTGCTTAAGAATCAGCTGAAACAGAGTTACAAGTAGAAACTCATAGCTTCCAGGACAGGACAGGAGAGGCAGATGAAGAATAATGGTTATATTTGGCTTTCCTGGACTGGACTGGACTAACCTGCTATCTGGAAGTAGCCTTGCTCAGGAGCTGTATGCCCCTATTAACAGGATATTGTGGTGTCGAAATTAAAGATAGGTTATCTGAGGATAGAGTGTGCACATTGGGAAGAGAAGGGTGTGATAATGTTCTGTCTTTGTAAGGGCTTATATTGCATGGGTGTATGATTTGTCACACATATCTATGGTGTGTTTCACTGTAAATTTTATCTTAATATATAAAAGTAGTAAAGATAAAAACAACTAGACAGTGACACGCATGCCTTAAGTTCCCACAGAAGTGTCATTGATGTGCTGTGCTGCTTGTTTGGAAGGTGTGAGAGGGTGAGATGAACCCAATGAATGGGTGGGTTCAGTACAGCAAATGCAGGCAGCATTAACTGAAATGTATGTGTTATGTAATTATATAATTCTTTCAAACAGCAATTAGACTCTAAAGGCTAAAAACTGACTATAGTTGGCAGTAATAGAAGCAGAAGTAGAGGTGCTATGATTTGAGACTAGACTCAGTATGTAGCCCTGCCTGGCCTGAAACTCACAGACTGGCCTGCCTCTGCCTCCCACATGCCGGGCTTGAGGGCCTGTGCCACCATGCTAAGCAGAAGAGAAATTTTTGTTCTGGGCAGAGAAGGCCTTGCTTGAGAAGGTGTCTTGAAAGGCTTTGGCAACAATCTCCAGGCCATCTAGATTGAGAACATTCCAATGCAAGTATCCGATGCAAATGTCCTGAGGTAGGAATGAGGCCTGTTTGTGGAGCAGAAAAGAGACTTGGGTTAGAGAAAGAGGAGGAGTGGGTGCAGTCAGAGAAGTTGGCTGCAGGCCAGATGCGGGAGGCCTTCATGTCCTGTAGTAAAGTGTAGGTGAGGTGAGGGGCAGTAAGTGATGGGTTCTGAATTCAGGAACTGCATCACACCTAGCTACCCCTTCATCTTCATTGATGTCCCAGTGTGTGCATGCTCTCAGTCAGCCAGTTTGAGAAGAGTAATCACAGACTATAAAATCCTGAAGAGTAGGGCATCCATCAGCTGAGGTGAAAAGACTACAGGAAACATGGAGGTCATTGGTTTTGAGGTGCTCTCATTCTGGTGTCTTTTAGAGACCCAGATAGAAATGAATTAGTGTTCAGCCTTGAAGTGTTGGATTAAAGGTGAGGTGTGGTGGGTGTCCCCAATCTGCCCCAAGCTCTGGCCTCTCAGAGAGGTGGGACACGGGAAGTTTGACTTTGCTCACCCCATGACCCATTGTCAGGTTGTGAGAAGCCACATGAGACACCACCCTGGGGTGGAGGAGTGTGACCTGGGGTCCCAGACCGCAGGGCAGCCAGCTCCATCTGGTTCCCAGGCTCTTGGGCATCCCAGGCCCTGCTGGATGCCTCAGAAGAGCTGAGAACGGAGTGAGGGCCCGAGGCTTGGATCTAGCCGGGGCGAGAGGGGGAAGACGGGGAGGAGCACTGGGACTGAATTTCTCAGCTTGTCGCCAGCTAGCTGGTTGGCACTGTGGCTGGGAGCGCTGGGAGGCCTTCTGCCGGAGACTGGATGAGGCTCTTTAGATGAAGGCCTATTCCACTGTTCCCCACAGTGGACCCCGATGAAGTGAGACAGTCCATAGTTTCAGGGCATTTATTGTCATGGTGTGTGGGACCAATCTGGTGCGGTGTGGAGTGAAGCCCCACTTGTCCGTCCTGGGTGCTGTGGCTCTGGGTGGGACAGGAGACACTCGGGAAATGGCCGCACACTCTTCTACAGTCCGACAGGCTGGCCAGGCTGTGTGAGAGACCTCTGCCCGTGGGCAGAAGAGGGAGCCGTCCCTGGGAATGCCACAGCTGGTTCTGGAGTTCCTTGCTTGGACATCACAGACACCGGGACCTGGGAACAGACGGCTGGCGTCCCATGCGGGACCCAGTTTGCGCACCTTGGGGCGCCAGGCTAGCTGCTTAGGCCTGGGGGAGTGTGGTGGCCGTCTGGAAACGCTGAGACGCCCGGATGCCGTTAGAGTGAGATTAGATGCGGCTCCTTAATCGAAGGCCTGGTCCCTCGCTTCCCACGGCAGGTCAAAATGAATAGACAGTCCATAATTCTAAGATGTTTATTGCCATCGTGTGGAGTGGAATGATTGGAATTGTACCCCCGCCCCTCTGGGAGAGGGGAGGCAGATATAGTAACTGGGAAGGGGCGTGGCTAAGCCTCTAGGTGTCTCTTTAACTTTGGGGGCTTTGTGGCCACACCTCTACCTGAGGAGGGGTGGGTCCGGGGTCTGACAATAGGTCTTACGTAGCCAAAGCCTCCCGGGATCATTGGCAAAAAATGTTTTCCGGGGTCCCTTGTGGGTTTTCCCACGGGGTCGCCCAGAGTTTTGGCCTGTGCTCGACCGGGTGCCAGACTGCCGGTCACAGACCACTGCCCCACAGTGGCAGAGAGTGGCATGAGTGAATCCATACCCCTTGATCTCGGGTAGGGGCAAAGTTGAAATACCATTGGCTGGGAAGGGGAGTGGCTAAGCCTCTAGGTGCCTCATTATTAAGATGGGGGCATTGCCCTTACATAACTGATAGTCACAGACCTATGGGGGAGAGCTGTGGGCTTCTGTCAGGAGTATGGTTCCCAGGAGCATGGCAAAACGCCTACCGTCCCTTGTAGGGTCATTCCCTACTGGGTTGTCCAGGGTTTTAAACCTTAGCTCAACCGGAAACCAGGCTGTCTTACACGGTCTCACATTGAAGAACCTGAGGTTGCCCGTGTTCCCTTGGCGAGGTTAGAGTGCTTTGAAGTCTCTCTTGGGGCCGTGGGGGCCGTGGGGGCCATTCCAAGAAGAGCTTGTAGGAGCTGGTTCTCCCCTCCACCGTGCAGGTCCAGGGATGGATCGCAGGTTGTCAGGTTTGGTACCAAGTGCCTCTGTGCACCAGCCCACCCCCTTCCCTCTTTTGTTTGCTTTGTTTTTTAAAATTCGGTCTCTCTACACACCCTGTCTGTGTTAGAGCTCACTGTAGACTAGGCTGGCCTAGAAATCCTCCTGTCCTTCCCAAGAGCTGCTGTGAAGGCATGCACCACCTTGTCTGGTCCTATCTTTTGTAAAAGTGAGTTTCGTTTTTATTCTGTAAGATACCCATAGCCATTTTTATATGAAAATTGTTGTGTTGTTGTGGCGTGCAGAAGGAGCTGCTGTGGGGAAAGCATGAGATAGAATGCAGGCAGCTGGGCTGGAGAGATGGCTTGGTGGGTAAGAGCACTGACTGCTCTTCCAGAGGTCATGAGTTCAATTCCCAGCAACCCATGTGGTAGCTCACAACCATCTGGTGTTTTGTTTTGTTTGGTTGGTTTGGTTGGTTGGTTGGTTGGTTTTTTGAGACAGGGTTTCTCTGTATAGCCCTGGCTGTCCTGGAACTCACTCTGTAGACCAGGCTGGCCTCGAACTCAAAAATCCTCCTGTCTCTGCCTCCCAAGTGCTGGGATTAAAGGCGTGCGCCACCACTGCCCAGTGCTCACAACCATCTGTAATGGGATCTGATGCCCTCTTCTGGTGTGTCTGAAGACAGCGACAGTGTACTCACATACATACATATATATACACACACACACACACATATATATATATTTTTTTTTTTCTTTTTTAAAGAGCAGGCAGTTGTTAGGAGCAAAGATGGAACTCTGACTGACAGGCAGATGAAAGAAAGACTATAGACCCACAGTCACAGGAACTGAATTGGCCAGCAACTGCAGTGCGCTCAGAAGCATGCTCTTTGCTAGAGTCTCTACTAAAGAGTACAACCCTGGCCACTGGTCAGTTTGAGCCTGTGAGACCCTTTGCAGAGTGTACCCTAGAGCCCAGCCTGGACCTCAGCCTTTACAAAGGAAAGCCTTAGGCTGTTACGTTTGCTGTCATTTGTAACAACTGTGATGTTTCCTTGAATTGCTGATGACCGGAGATGAAGTTGGGTTAAGGAAAGCCGTTACTCTATGCAAACCACAACAGTAAGTTTAAATAGTCAGAAAAAGAAATCTCTGTGATTGTGTCTGCAGTGACTACCAACGACCTTGAGGGTATGCAGGTTCCAGATACTAAAGGAGGGTCTCTCCCACATAACTGAGTCAGATGGGGCTTGCCCTGTGGCTTATTGGAGGGGGGCTACCCTGTCGTTTTTCTCCTGTCCAAGTCCCTTTAATTAGTTCTTGCAAAATATATTGCTTACTAAAGGCCTGGCTTCCTGTTACCTTACAAAGCTCACATTGTGCCTGTCCCTTTTTGCAGGCAGTTGAGAATAGTCCTGAGTTCTCAGCTCTGCCTTCCAGCTGTCACAGTGAACGTATAAGGAAGTAACTGCTCACTTGATGCTTCTGCCCATGTCTTTCTTGGCTTGCTGTTCCTTCCAGCTAAGCTCTTGCCCTAGAACACTACCCCAGGAGGGCTTCTTAGTTCTACCCATGATCCTCTACATTTAAAATTGTACCTGGCAATTGGTGAGTACTTATGTAGTAATTTTTTAGAATATTAAATCCCAGGACCGGGAGATGGCTCAGCAGGCGTAAACACATACTGCTCTTACAGAAGACTCCACTTGGTTCCTAGGACCCATGTCAGGCAGTTCACAACCACCTATAACTCCAGCTTCTGAAAGCCTCTCTGGCCTAAATAGGCAGTGCATATGTGCACAAATTATGCATATACCCATAATTAAAATAAAATAAATCACATATTAAGTTCTGGGTTTGTTTGTTTTTGTTTTTCTGTGTCTAGACATGTTTTTTAAATAACCATGATGAGTTTATTGGGATGGTTCCCACTTACCTTGATTCAGGGGTTTTTGTTGCTTCCCCCTCTCCTGAGGTGCCCCCTCCTGAGGCCCTGCTTCCCCTTCCACAGGCTGGCAGAGAAGAGTAGAGGCCAACACACAAGACTAGCATTTGTTCATGGCTAAAGACCTTGGGGGTTTATAGTGTTCTGGACATCTCACAGTAGGAACTGGACTCTGCACCAGGCCCTTCTATTTCTTCTGTTCTTGTGAAACAAGAGTCACCTTTTTGTCCTGCTGGACTTGAGTAAAATTTAATGTGAAATGTCTTAAGAACCAATCACTGTATAAATTCTACTTCTCCCTTTAACGACCACATAGAAATGTCTGTAAATTTTCTAAATCTTTGCTATTATTGTTGTTGGAGTGGGGATCACATGCCATAGTACATGCAGAGGTCAGAGGACAACTTTGTGAGTGGGTTCTCTCCTTCCACCGTACATAGATTCCAAGGATCAGGTTCAGGTCTCCAGGCTTCTGTGGCAAGCACCTTTACCTGATGAGCCATCTTGCCAGCCTAATGTATGGTAGTGTAGCCATTTTCTTGTTAAGGATACTGTTTCTATTTTAAATTGTACTATACTATATTGAAAAAAATACAATAGTAGAAGCTGGGTATGGTAGCACACACTTGTAGTCCCAACACTTCTGCAGCTGAGGCTGGAGGATTAGGAACTCAAGACCATCCTGAGCTATGCAGAAAGTTCCAGGCCAGCCTGGGCTACATGGTGAATAATAATAAAAGAGGTCCTTTCAAAAGTAAACAGAAAGAGTTGATATGGATCGTGGGAAAGACAAAGGGTCAGTTAGAAAAGTCCACTGCTCGAAGATGGACACTTTAAGAAGAGCAAAGAAAACAGACACAACAGTTCCCCCACAGGCCCATCTGCAGACATGAAGCACCACAACTCCTAGATTGAAAGGGCTTTCTAAATGCACAGCAAAGGACAAAAGTCCAGAAATGTCAAGACACAAGAAGATTCTAAAAGCTTGGGGGGGGGGGGGGTAGCCTGGGGTAGGATAAGGTTTTCGGAGAGAACACTAATGAGGCTTCCTTGATAGACACTGAAGGTGTGGAGTTTGGTGGTGACAGTAGGTGCTAAGCCACAGGAACTAAAGGAGCTTTGTACACGGACATCCTTCTTTGTTTTTCTTTCTTTGTCATGCATAAAACAGAGCCCAGGCCTTGCACATGCCAGGCAATTCTCAGTGAGCCCTCAAATCCAGACTTCTTTATTGACTTCAAGTGTGAGGGTAGAGGAGAGACCTTTTCAGTCGTGCAAGGACTTGATCACCTCCTGTACGTTTTTTTACTCTTCAGCAATGAGTGAGGCAAGCTGCTCCGCCTGCTCTATGGGCTGAAAGCTTACTCTAGTGTTCTGTCACCCATGGGCGGGCTTTATGTGTGCTGCATGCATGCCATTGGAGGAGGATGTGCTGGGTGGGATAAAGCATACAGATGCACACACAGGGCACCAGCCATTGTACACTCTAAGGGTCTACAGACCTTGTCCTGGTGTCTTGTCAACCAGAGAGAGGCAGAACAGGATTGATGGGAGTGGCGGCTTCTTCCCGTGTTTCCTCTGTTTTCTGACTGACTATCCTGCCTCAGTGGGATTCTGGGTATATTCCAGTATTCACTGTCGAAAGGCTGGTGAAATGGATTAGACGGTGCAGAGAGGAAGTTTGAGGACTTAGGTGTCTGGGTCATTAGCAGCAAGTGGACCTGCTTGTCTCGAGCTGGGCTGTCAGTAATGCTGTTCTTCTCACCGCCCTCCAGTCCTCCTTAAGTAAGAGGAAAACAAACTACATTAGCTTGAAGTTAGTTTGGTACCGGGATTGGCACGAGTAAGCTACACCTCACCTCACCGTGTCTTCTTGGCTTTTGTTGGTGCCCATCAGGTTTCCTATGTAATTCGAGATGAAGTGGAGAAGTACAATCGGAATGGAGTCAATGCCCTGCAACTGGACCCAGCACTCAACAGACTCTTCACAGCAGGTCGAGACTCCATCATAAGAATATGGAGTGTCAATCAGCACAAGGTAAGGCAGGAGTCGTGCGTTTGGGTTAACTCATCTTGGACCAGTGGCTCTGTCTGATGGAGCTCCTTTCCTCGGCCCCGGCTTTAATCTCTGAGCACTGGGCTTCTTAACACAGTGTATAAAGACATCACCAGAGTTCTGTAAGCCTGTGAGAAAACGCCTCCAGGAGAGTCTCACAAGTATTTTTACTTAACTCGGGGGCGCCATAAATTAGTTTGCTGTAGAGTCCCCTGCCACAGAGGAGTAAAAATATTCGGCTGATGCAGAATGAGTACTTTGCACAGGCTTTTGGTTTAATTATGAATCTGAAAAGTCTTTTAATAACGGTGCTGAAAATAGAAAAACAAAATGTTGAGTGTGTGTACTTTTACAAAAGTGATTAAGGGCCTCACAACACACTAGGGTCTTCCTAGCTAATGTGGTAGGTGTGATGCTGCAAGGGCTGCTCTCTCCTACTCCTGGGGGCTGCCCGAGGCTTTGCTGTTTCTTCTGCAGCGCTGAACATCAAGTTCTGAGCCTTGTGCAGGCTGGACAAGCACCCTACTACACTGACCTTCGCCTCAGTTTTGAAAGCCTCTTGCTGAAGCAGGGAGGGGCACTTAAATGCATAGAAAGGGAGAGCTGCAGCCAGATGGGAGGGAGCGCTTGGGTTTTTTGAAGGTTGCATTGTGAATGATGTAGAAAACAATGGGGGGGGGACATTTACTGACCTCTTGTCCCCTCGTGCTCACCACGATCTGAATTTCCATAGCCCCTGAAGACTGTTAGCACTTGAGAATCCTGATGGCTAAATGTCTAGTGTGGCAGTGAATTAGAGCTCAGACTTACTCCAGATCCCGGGTGCCAGAGCCTCTTTTCTAAGTCTGTCTTTGTTTGTTTGTTTGTTTGTTTTTCGAGACAGGGTTTCTCTGTGTAGCCCTGGCTGTCCTGGAACTCACTCTGTTGACCAGGCTGGCCTCAAACTCTGAAATCCACCTGCCTCTGCCTCCCAATCTCTGCTGGGATTAAAGGCGTGTGCCACCACTGCCCGGCTCTAAGTCTGTCTTTTAGCCTGCTCTACAAACCATTGTCCAGTCCAGAAAGAGGGCACCTGGCACTGCTGCCGGGTAAGGCTTCTCCAGTGGTCTCAGTCCATCGGGCTCAGTCCAGCAGGCGTTGAGCTCTTGAGCAGATGAAGGCAGGGTCAAAAGCGTGAAAGTAAGAACATGCGTTTGTGTTTGTTTGCCTTTGCACGCCATTGAGGCTCATGTTTGAATTTAGACAATTGAGTTTTTGAGAGTTTGAAGTATTTTTAACAAGAGAAAATTAAAACACCTTACCTAGAAGAATCTGCCTATCTGGCTGTCCTGCCCTCAAACATCTTTTCCCTGGGCTTTGTGACAAATTGCATAGCCTCGGTTCTTAGACATGCAAAGAGCTGTATTCTCTTGCCTGTGAAGTATATGACTGTGTCTGTTTGGGTATGGGCCGTAACCTGACACTGTCTGTAAAAGGCTCTCTTGTTGGTGAGCCTGTGGGTAGGATTGGTGCTGCTGCAAGCATTGTACCTCAGACCTCATAGTCTTCTCTGAAGGACAGGCAGTGTACAGACTCACTGAAGGGGTTACAAACAGCAGCTGGAAGCTAAAAGCCCATGCTTGTCTCCCTTTGCCCTTAGGCCAGACTAGTGAACCACAGACACCTCGGAGTCAGCTCTCCTGCCTCAGGTTACCTGGGTCATTTCTGTCCTCCTGCACTCTGCTCCCCATACCATGTCTCACCCAGGACTTGTAACCTTTACCACCATCGTGTGTAAGACAACTGTGGAAACCTGGGCTTTCCTTATGGATAGTACCCTGAAATAAACTTTATTCTGTATCAGCTCTCCAGAAGCGTCTCCTATTTGGGGAAGTGTCACTCTGGATTTAATTTGTGATGTTGTGTCATATTAATGAAGAATCTGAGCATGGCCGTATTCTGTTGTGGGTTTTGCTCTCTGTCGTAAACTGTGGTTTTCCATTTCAGCAAGATCCATACATAGCATCTATGGAGCACCACACAGACTGGGTGAACGATGTCGTGCTCTGTTGCAATGGGAAAACGCGTAAGTTCTTCTCAGGCTTCCTACATCTTATAATTCTGTTTGATATATTTTTCATTTTTTATGTAGGTCTTGTGTGTGCACATTTGGATGCGTGTGGAAGCCAGAGGTTGATATCTGGTGTCTTCTTCTATCATGCTGCACCGTAGTGTTTTTGAGACAAAGGCTCTCGCTGATCCAGAGTTCACTAATTTGCTAGATTACTCCTGAGCTCTCAGGTCTGCTGCATTGGAGTTGTAGTAGGTACAAGTGTGTGCTTCTACACCCGGCTCTATATGTGGGTGCTGGAGATACTTAATGCTGAAACGGGAGACACTCAGTGAGCCATGCTTGTAAGACTTTTGTTAAAGCACAGCATAAATGCAGAAAAATGCACATTTGCTGAAACCACTGTGAACTATAGCAGAGTGCCAGTGACCCATTTGCTGAAACCACTGTAAACTATAGCAGAGTGCCAGTGGCCAGGTGCCATCCTCTCAGTCATTCTACATGGTCACTACAGTCAGTCTTACACAAGTTCTAACTTAGATGAATAGACCCCTACCGTGTGTGTGAGTGTGTGAGTGTGTGTGTGTGTCTTTAGTGTGACCTTTCTCTTAATTTGGTAAGCTTCTTTTTTCTTTTCTTGTTTTTTGTTTGTTTTTGTTTTTTTGAGATAGGGTTTCTATGTATAGCCCTGGCTGACCTGGAACTCACTCTATAGACCAGGCTGGCCTGATCTATAGAGTGAACTCAGAAAACCGCCTGCCTCTGCCTCCCAAGTACTGGGATTAAAGGCATGCGCCATCACTGCCCGGCTGGTAAGCTTCATTCTTGGTTCTGCAGTCTGAGTGATTATTCTTAGGTAAATTAAGGACTTTTTACCTGGGAGATTAGAATAGCTCACCCTGACTAATTAAAACCAAAGATGTGTATGTACACTCACATGCCTCTTTGAGACACTTCAAGTAGGTTTTGGAAAGAGCTTTTGAGCGTGCGTGCGTGTGTAAACGATCGTTTGAAGCAGCAGCAGTTTGCTGGAAGATAACCTTCAAATTGCAAGACATTCTCTTTGTCTCTTCTAGTAATATCTGCTTCTTCGGACACAACAGTAAAAGTCTGGAATGCACATAAAGGGTTCTGCATGTCCACACTCAGGACACATAAGGTAATGTCCACACTTCAGTCTTCCTATCATGCTGGGAACTCAGTTCTTACAACATAGATCTTAGTGTGTCTGTTCTGTCACAGGACTATGTAAAGGCCTTAGCGTATGCCAAGGATAAAGAGTTGGTAGCATCGGCTGGGCTGGACAGACAGATATTCCTTTGGGATGTGAACACGCTGACAGCACTGACTGCCTCAAACAACACCGTCACAAGTAAGGTGTTTGCAACAGCTCTGAAAGCCGTCTAAGTTGACATAAAGAATAGTTTATACAACATCACTGATACAAGATGGTGCTTTACGTTTTGAGAGTATTTCTGCATTCAGTTTCTAGCCTGAGTGTGATTGACCTAGCAGCTAGCTCATCACTGCACTGTAGACTTAGTACCTTCTCCAGATGGAACCTGTGTAACCCATGTGTATGTGTTGGCTGCAGGGCTACGGTGTGAGTAGTCAGTACCTGCAGGTAGAAGAGTCTGTCTGTCTGTCTTATCACACTGTGTCTCTTACAGCATACATGGCATGTCCCTGCCCCAGACACACATAACCCATATTCTTAAGAAGGTGATACCTGGCAGTGCAAGCTCTTTTCTGACTTTAAAGTCTTACTGTATTTACAAGCTTTTGAGTTAATGGCCACGATGAGAAATACCCAGGGAGAGATTGTTTCCAGTAACAGTCAAGAAGGGCTTTCAGAGTAACCAGAAACAATCCAGCAATTCTGGAAAAGCCAGGGTGGGCAGGATGCATCTAGAGGAAGTGTAGAGACACTTGATAACCTTTGGGTCAGGCTTACACACGTCTAGACTTGAAG
Organism: Rhynchomys soricoides; assembly: GCA_019843965.1. Lineage (NCBI taxonomy): Eukaryota > Metazoa > Chordata > Mammalia > Rodentia > Muridae > Rhynchomys > Rhynchomys soricoides. The sequence continues at coordinate 292,657 of JADRCH010000698.1, read as the reverse complement.
TTCAACACTGCACTAGGCCAGCCTATGGGAGCCAGGCTGAGGCTCCAGGGACTTCTTGTACAAGCAGAGTCTGGCCTAGCCTCGATCAAAGGAGGTGTTCAAGACATAGTGGCTATGCAGCTCCAGTTTGTGACTCCGGGTGCTCCCGTAGCGTGGCTACAGAGTTAGAATGTTAGGGCAGATGGAAAGACTGGTGTTTATAACTTCTTCAGTGTTGTTTTACCCAGAAGTACGCATAGATCTAAAGAGTGTCTTTCCCTTGTTCCCTTGGAGATTTTCTTTTTGCTTGTTTTGTTTTCCAGGGATTAAGCAAGTACACCCTGTCTGCTGTATCCTTGCTTGCTTCCCCACCCCCTCTTTGTAAGGTCTGCCTCTGAAATATGGAGGGTCAGAGACGTGGGCTTAGTAACACAGATTCTGCCCCAGCTGGATTTACTTAGAGGTTTATGAGCATAGCAACCACACTAATAATAGTTAACGTTTGCTGAATACTTAGAAGCAGGCATTGTAAGCCCCTCATGTGCTAACTCCCCCACTCGTATGTATTTGTGAATCAGTCACGGAGTTCTACTTTGGCTTTCAAATCAAAGGGCGTGGACACGGTTCCGGCTAAAAGGGTTGCCTTGGGTTTTTGTTTGGGGTTTGGGTTGTTGGTTTGTTTAACCTGATTTGTATGTGAAATGTTGTTTTCATTTTTATTTTCTTTGAATAATATAGTGACTTTAGTGGGTTCAAGCCCATCTTTAGAAATAGACTGCTTATGTGGGTCAATTTTAAATGGCAGCACGGTTCAATTTAACAGATATATATTAAGCACTTGCACATACTCAGATCCAGAAAAAAACTTTTTTTTTATGATACTGTCATTTGGGATTGTGTCTGTTATAGATAGATTTCATCTGCTTAAAGCGTGTGTGAAAGTAAGATTTTAGTCAGATGTGCGGGCTTGTGCTTTTTGCTGACAAGTTGCTGAACACCTGGTGATTTTATTGACATTGACCCTTATCCCCAACAGCTTCTTCTTTAAGTGGGAACAAAGATTCCATTTATAGCCTGGCCATGAACCAACTGGGGACAATCATTGTATCAGGGTCCACTGAGAAGGTAAGAGAGGCCAATGTCTCCGAATCCAAGAAAATGGAGTCATTGCATCTGTCAGTTCTTAAACACATGCACAGGGCTCAGTGAGGTAGCATACGTAGTCTCAACACTTGGGAGGCTGAGGCAGGATGATTGCTTGAGTCCAGTCGTTCAAGAACAGCCTGGGCAGCACAGCCAAATTCCTGTCTCAAAACCAACCAAAAAATAAAAAAAATGATAAAACACCAGCGTTAACTGCATGTGCATGGTGATGGGAGCCGTGTGATCTTGGCATTAGAAAAGTATTCTTAAGCTTAGCAGCATGGACAACATACACTGGCTACAGCAGTGTTTCCTGTCCAGAATGTAATAGTTGGAATTTGATGTGAAAGTCGGGTGCTTTCAAAAGCTGGGTGTGTCCAATCTGGTTTATCTAATACTCTATAAAAACTGGCAGGTTCTAAGAGTGTGGGATCCGAGAACCTGCGCAAAACTCATGAAGCTAAAAGGACACACAGACAATGTGAAGGCCCTGCTGCTGCACAGGGACGGCACACAGGTAAGAGCCGTGTGCAGACTCACATAGGTAAGGGCCGTGTGCGGACTCGGCTTCCCCACTCTAGGCATGGCTGGGGAGGTTGATTGGAACCATAAGCTACACGTGTGATTTACATCCTAATTTTCAGTGTTTACGATACTACACTGTGGCTCAGTAGTTACGAGCACTCGTTGCTCTTGCAGAGTTCCATTCCCCACACACAGAGCTGGAGTCCAGAACCTTCTGTAACTCCAGCTCCAGGAGCATCCAGTTCCCTCTTCTGGTCTCTGTGCAGGCAGAGCTGGTGCTAGAGAAGGAGCTGAGAGTTCTACATCTGGATCCACAGGCAGCAGGGAGAGAGACTGTGTGCCACTGCATTAAGACCCCAAAGCTTGCCCCCACAAGTGGCACACTTCCTCCACGCCTCCTATTAGTGCCACTCCTTATGGGCCATCCATTCAAACACAGGAGCCTGTGGGGCACTCCTACTCACCCCACAGGCAGTTTAGTTGTTGCTATGTTATCTGAGGTTTAAGTCTCTAGCAGTGATCTCAAAAACCGAATGTTCTTCCTGTCCACTGCAGTCTGTGTCATTTCTTCTTTGTGAGTTGTAATGTGCTTTTGTGTGAGGTGATTTAACTCTTAGATGGAGAGCCCTTAAAGTCAACCGTATTTGCTCTAAGCTTTTGTGGCAGCATGGCTCGGTTCTAAAAGCTACCTTTTGGATCTTAAGATGCAGTTATCTGCCATCCACAGGGTTTTTCTGGTCATTCAAATCCCAAACCTATCTTAGAGGTCTGGGATCACAGCATCAGGCAACTTCTCCAATAGTAACCTGGTCCCTGCACACTGGTACCCCCGACTGCTGTCATTGGGAGGCCAGTAATGCCCGATCTGTCTGAGTAAGTGTGGTTTAGCTTTGCATTGTCTCTGAAATCATCTCTGTTGGACAACTCACATTTTTAGCCAATGGAAGAAGAGAGGTGAGGATGGAGGGTGAGAAGTGTTTTTGGTTCTGCTAGCTCCTACAAGATAGCAGGTACTAGGGGGCCTTCGGTAGGGAGGGGCACCTACCGTAACAGGACATTGTTAACACTGCCTCGTGCTGTGCTATGTGGCAATGGCTCTTTAAAAGCAATCGTTCTGTTCTCACTGTGGCTTGCTTCCATAGCAGTAGAATGCTGGTTGTTGTTGAGATTTTTCTGCATTATGTATTCATTTGCTACAACGGCTGCATTTGCTCCTCTGCTTCCAGCTGTGCCGTCTGCATCTGGTCCTTAACTCTTGAGCAGTATTAAGTTATGTAGACTTCCAAAACACCATCTTTGCCAGCCCTTGCTCTCTGTAGACGTGTGTTCTGGGGTGAAGGATTGGCGCTTTCCTAAGAGTATTGCCACCTCAGAGGAGTATCTTCTTCATAGGGAGCCCCTCCTTGGGCCTGTCCCATGTCCCAGCTCTCCCCACACCCAGGTTGGATCAGTCCTTCCCTTGTGAGCTAGTTAAAAGAGGGATTAAATTCCTGATGCTCCTAACAGTTTGTGAGGAAGCCTTCTAGTCTGCTCATTTGATTAAACCTCTCTGGAGTTTCCCAGGCTCATTGGCCCGGAGCAGTGCCATCAGACTTTAGAACATGGGAGTTACCAGGGAAGCCTGCTGGGCATCCACTGGTGACCCTGCTGTACTTTTGCCTCCTTAGGTCTGGATGAGGCCCAAGAGTTTGTGTTTTTACTAAGTTCCCAGGGAAGATGATTGTTCTGAGATCACCACCACCTTATCTTCAGCTGCTTTCAGACTCTGCCTGCCTCAGTAATCGATCTTCCAAACATAACTTACCATTGGTGTTTACAGAACCAGCAGGCAGCTGGATAGAGAGGACAAGGGCAAGTTTGCTCTGGTGTCCCTTGCTGGAAGATGCATGTTGGGTTGGTCATTTCAGACTGGCTTGCTCCTAGAAGCACCCTCACCTTGTTTCCTTTGTTCGCAGTGCCTCTCTGGGAGTTCTGACGGGACGATTCGTCTGTGGTCCCTTGGCCAGCAGAGATGTATAGCAACATACCGAGTCCATGATGAAGGCGTTTGGGCCCTACAGGTCAATGATGCCTTTACACATGTATATTCTGGAGGAAGGGACAGGAAGATCTACTGCACAGACCTAAGGAACCCTGACATTCGGGTACTGATTTGTGAAGAAAAAGCACCAGTTCTCAAGGTGTGTTTGAGTTTTTGAGTTTCCCACTGAGGATGTGAGCTTTTGGTATGTGCGGCAGAATCTGCACTAAACATGGATCAGATATGGGGTCAAGAAGACCCTCCATCCTCAGCAGAGTAGGGAGTCTCAGTGTACACAAGTTGTCATATCTGAAGTATATCTCTGGGGCATGGATGACTTTCCTACTGGTAGATCCTAGTGATGCTATGTCAGACATGCTGCAGAGTTTGCCTGGCTCGCTTGCACTGCCCTTAAAAGGAAGAGCATGAGCAGTTAAGGGCGTCTGTGAACAGACAGAAAGGCAAAAGGTCTGGGTGGTAAGGCCTCAGCCTCAGCACTGAGGACTGGAAGGTCTCCTGAAGGAGGAGAGCCAGTTGCTTCAGACTGCAAATACACTGCTCCCAACAACCCTGGTGGAGACGGCACAGATGAGAAGCATCTGCCAGGGAAGCAGAGGAAGCATCCCTGGAAAAGACCCGGCCATGTGAGCACTGCAGGTGCTGGCAGCTCTTGGCTGTGGATGACAAGCTAAAGAAGGTGCCCAGGGTACTTCTATGTTGAAGGCAATTACTGAGAATTTCTGGTAGCTAAGAATCAAGAAATGCCACCTAAGCTGGGCAGTGGTGGCGCACACCTTTAATCCCAGCACTTGGGAGGCAGAGGCAGGCAGATTTCTGAGTTTGAGGACAGCCAGGGCTACACAAAAAAACCCTGTCTCCAAAAACCAAAAAAGAAAGAAAAAAAGAAATGCCACCTAGCACTGCAGCTGCAGTCCCCTGATGTTGGAAGAAGAGCGCGGCTCCATTTGAGCATAAACGCACGGCCTCCCTCCAGTGTAGACAAAGGACCACACAGCTTCCCTCCAGTGTGGACGTTCTAAGACCCAGAGGTTGTGTATGACGTGACCCTGGTGGGCCTCCCCCGGGGAGGGCTAAGTTCACACGCACTGTGTGAGGGTTTTTTCTATAAACATCCTCCAAAAAAGAAGAAATTTATTTGCCCTTTAAGGAAGAATGTGAGCTAAGCATGGTGGCCACCAAAGGCTAACTTCAAAGGCATAGCAAGAACCTGTCTCAGAAAAATGCACAGACACACAGAATATAAAAGCTAGACTAGCAGAAATAGAATATGCTTTTGTTTTGGGAAGTCCTTGTCCTTTGACTATGTCCACTTAGGTCTCAACAGTTAGCCTCATTTAAAACCGTGAGCCAAGTGCACATACGCACCTGCACAGGCACGGCTGCAAGTAGCTTCGTGGTAGGAGGTTACTTGCCTGCCATGCAGCCCCTCTGCTTCTGCAGCCGCACCTCCTTTAGAGACTGCTTTCCCTGTGTGTCTGCAGCTTACTGCTGCAGGCCGGTAGGTGTAGGTGTTGACAAAGGGGCGGTACTCCCTGGTTTGTTACTATGCTAATAGCTCATCTCTGGCCTAACAGCTCAGAGTTGTCAGACCTTGACAAAGAAGACGTTTGTGTTTGGTTTTTAGATGGAACTTGACAGATCAGCAGATCCCCCTCCTGCAATCTGGGTTGCAACAACAAAGTCCACAGTAAATAAGTGGGTAAGTACATGACCATGCTTGTGACAAGTCTGTAGATATGTGGTTGGCTTGCCATCTCAGATATGTCAGTTACCAGCAGCAGAGGCTCAGTGTAGCCCCTGTGAATTCAGGTGTAATCCCAAGCGTGAGAGTAACCCTGACATTCATGGGCAAAATGAAGCCTCTTTTTCTTTGTTACCAGCTAGGATATGTGCTTGTTGTACTTAGACCAGTGTTGCCCCATTAAACCAGTCAATGGTAGACAGCTTCTGACCTTATAATACTTACCAAGAGCAGGCAGTCCCGCCATGTGTGTGGTACACGGCTGGACTCCTGCCTGGGAGACTGACAGATGGGAGTGCTGCATGTTCAAGACCAGCCTGAGCTACACAGCAGGGCACTGAGTCAAACACACAAAAAGGATGAAGCAGACAGTGCCCATACCCAGTTTTCTAAAGGAGATTGGCTTCTGACTTCCTGCCTTTCTCCATGGCATGGAAAGCAGGGTTGGGAAAGGTAGATTGGGCAGTTAGGTCTTGACAGCATCAGCTCCTTACTTAGCTGACTTTGGAGCTAGGGGGAGGGTTTGTGTGCAGGTCAGCTGCAGAACTTATGTGAGTGCCCTTATGCCTGTCAATTAAAATCTTAACTGGAGTAGTGCCCTGCCTTGGGGCCATCTTAGTTACTGTTGTGTTGCTGTGATAAAATGTGAAGGCACCTTATAACAGAAAGCATTTCACTGGAGACTAAACAGGAGATTAGTCCAGGACCATCATGGTGGGGAATGTGGTGGCAGACAGGTGTGGCACTGGGGCAGTAGCTCAGAGCTCACAGCTGGTCCAAAAGTAGATGGCAGAGAGAGGGAGCCTGGCATAAGCTTTTAAAGCCACTCTCAGTGGCACTTCTGCCCCAACAGAACCACACCTCCTGATCCTTCAAGCATTCAAATCTATGAGCCTATGGGAGCCGTTCTCATGCAAACCCCAGGGTCTTGAGGCTTTGTTGTGTGTTTGAGGAGAGTTGTTTGTTTTGGGGGCCCTGGTTTTTAAGTTTTCCTTGTTTTAGAAAGTTCAGCGTTCTCTCCTTAATATTAGTTGGGGATTCCTTGCCGGTTGCCCCTACGGCCCCTGCTGTGATGTGACTGGGTGTGTCTATGTAGCTTGATCCTCAGCATTTACGACTTCTACAGCTATAACGTTCTCAACACTTGACACGCCTGGAGAACATAAATGATGAAATTACTAATTTTGTTCCTTCAGACACTGAAGGGAATTCATAATTTTCGAGCCTCTGGTGATTACGACAACGATTGTACAAACCCCATAACGCCCCTCTGCACACAGCCCGACCAAGTTATTAAAGGTAAGAATGCCGTGGCAAGCACACTTTAATGAGGTTATAGTTCATAAGCGCGATAGTGCTGCTGCAGACAAAAGCCCAGTAACGTGGGCTTGCTTTAGTACAAGAGAGTGATGCTAAGAGATGAGCGGGGCTTTTAGGACCATGTTTGATGTATTTGACTGTTCCTGCCGTGTGTACCATGTGTCTTCATCATATCCACTCCCAGGTCGTGTCTTCGACCCCTACACACCTCCTCAGCCTACCTCCTACCTTCATGAGTGATTTTTAAATAACTGACTGAGTCCCATCAGTGTTGCCCATGTGCACAAGGGTGTGGGGTCCACAGGCCACCTACCAGCAGCCACAGAAAATGAGTTTTTGATTGATTGGTTTTTTAATTAATGCTATTGGTACAGATGAGGGCTTGCGTGAGGTGCTTCAGTACGTGCACGTACACTGATGAGGTCCGTTCTCCAGACCTGAGGGTTGCTTTGTGTGTTTGCACCCGTGTGGGTGAGCACCTGGGTGCTCACTCTCCGCCCCTATCTTCCAGCTCTGTTTGCTACAAACAGGACATGCCACCTTTTTATGATGTGTACTGGAGCACTATTCTCTTGTGCATGTTTTACCCTCCAACAGAGTAGCCAGGGTAAAATAGCTTTATTGTGTCTTTGGGCACAAGCCAGAGAAGGTCAGGTGTGAGCTTTAAGGGGGGGTGCGTTTAGTGTCTTCACTTAGATTAGAACCCTGTCCGGCACATCCGTCTGTAGCTCTTACCTAGCTGTGGAATAGAATTCTGAGGAGGTAAGAAAAGTGGGAGTGAGAAGCTGGGGTAGAGGCCAGGCTGGCAAGCTGGCTCAGCATCTGCTGCTCAGTCCTCACAGCTTGGCGTCTCTCTCAAACCCACGGAAAGATGGAAGGGGGAAACTAACTTTAGAGTTGTCACCAGACCTGCACACAGGTGCTACTTGGCAATGATGAGGTCTAGTCTTTTTGTCTACTGCCAGTTGTTTTTTTCCCTCCCTTAGGGGGCGCTAGTATCATTCAGTGCCACATCCTAAATGATAAACGACACATATTAACCAAAGATACGAATAACAATGTGGCATACTGGGACGTGTTAAAGGTGAGTGCCTGTTGTTGTGTTGTGTTTCCTAGTTTTCCTCCTGTACATGATCATCGATATTTATTTGCAGTATTGGATGGTATGGCAGTAGCTAACCATTTTTAGCACATAAACCATTTCCCTGGTTACTGCATTAAGATCGTATCGAACGCTGCTTTACTTTGGAAGGTTCTCATCGTTATGCTATTGGCATATAGGTTGGATCAGTCACTGAGTGTAAGGAGAGCTGTTCTGTCCTGCCCTGCCTTTTACAAAAGGGTCCCATGGTAACCGGGAGGACCCAGAGAAGCCCTAATCACTTATCAGCAAAACTGCTTAATTCTTCCCAGACTGCCCTCCCCTCCCCATCACTGGCTGTCTCCGCAGTACCCAGGAGTCTTGCCACCCTGCGTCTCTAGTTAAACTAGCAGTTTGGTTCTGCCTGTGGTTCTGACCCCTGTTCTTGGTCTGGCAGCTGCTCTTAGTAGAACCCTGTTGTCCGGATGGGATAGAGTTCTGTTTGGCGGAGGGAGCTCCAGGGTATGTGTGTCAATGGTTGTCATCTCTGCAAACAACAGCTTCCCATGTCTGGATATGAATCTTGGAAGTCCTGAGGTCACATGGTCTGGTATAATAAGCCTAACAGGGTAAAGAAGTCAAGGAAGTCTGGGGCCATGTGAAGGAGAGACCAGAGCTGTGTTTTAGTCTGTAGCCAGTGACCAGTCACATGACCTGCTGGACTTAATCAGAACCTGTGACCTCAACCCAGAAATGAGCGGGGCCTATTTTCTGGTGATGTCAAGGGCATATTCGGAACCATGCAACCCAGGGCTCAGCACCTAGGAATCTGCTACAGCGAGATGGGTGGGAAACTAAAGGCAGGCAGTGGGGGCAGGGGTGGAAGGTGTGAGGGTGAGTCCCGCCCTTCTCTTGTCGATTGGAGTGAGAGAGGCAGATGATGGCAGCCCAGCTATGAGGAGAGAATGGTGTGTGTGAGTTTGTCTTGGTAGGCAGACACCTGCGCAGCCCATTGGGTAGGCTGAAGCACCAGGCTAGATAAAACCCACAGCAGCCCTCAGCATGGGGGTTACAGATGATGTCATGGAGTTGTCAGGATCTCCAAGAAATATGACCAAGAAGAGAATAAACTGGACCTTCATTCTTCTTAAGGATTTTAGGAGGCCACCAGTATGTGATAAAGATGGGTAAGAAAACCAGAAGCCAGTGACCGCTCAAGGACAGCAATGGTTTCAGAAAGGAGCTGAGCTAATGTAAGATGCCTGAGCCATGAGAGTGGACTCTGGGACAAGCCCTTCAGGCAGCAGTCAGTGGGTTCAGGGTTAACCGAGTGAAGACAGAAACTGTCGAAGTCACTGGGTTACAGGAGTGGGCCAGAGAGAGGTAGGTAGGAAAGGCTTGGGAGCAAGAGCCAAGGGGAGGCTGTGTGTTCAGGTGTGTGTGTGTGTGTGTTCGGGTGTGTGTGTGTTTGGGTGTGTGTGTTCAGGTGTGTGTGTGTTCAGGTGTGTGTGTGTGTGTTCAGGTGTGTGTGTTCAGGTGTATGTGTGTTCAGGTGTGTTTAGGGTGGAAGAGTTGGAGCCTGTTTCACTACTCGTGGGAGGAATCCATCAGGGGTGGGAACTGTCAATGATACGTAAATTTCCAAGGGAAGGCCAGAACACAACCAGAGGGCACCTTTTTTTTTGCTCTGGGAGGAAGACAAAAGGAGTTTCTGCCCAGGCTTGCTTACGCACTCACATACACACACACACACACATGCACTTCCAAATAGCAGTAATGGTCCAGTTGTGGCTGGAGGCAGTGACATTATGGTGACAGATGTGATGGAGGTCTGAGGGGCGACATACTATCAATGACTGCATTTGAATGGAGCAGGGCTTGGGTTTTCAGAGAGGTAAGGGGCAATAATCTGGGGGTGCCAGCTGGGACCAAGGAATATGTGTGTGGTGCAGTAAGTGACATAGGCCTCTGGGAAATGGGCATCTCCTGTGGTTTGGGTGTGTTACAGTGGTGTACACTTTCCCTGGGACATTATGGAGCAATGGGGTGCAGGAGAGTTCATGTCTACCTGTGAAGAGATTACTGGCATACTAAAAGCCATGCTAATGTTGAATTGAGCAGGCTGTATTGGGGTTCAGCACTAAAAAGCACTCCAGCTGGAAACTACCCTAGCACCAAAGATGGTTAAGGCTTTGGGGAAGTACTACATTTTTAGAGTGAGGTGTTCAGGAGTCTTTTTTTTTTTAATTGTTTAAATTTTGTATATGTGAGTATTTTGCCTTTATGAATGTGTGTGCCTGGTACCTACAGAGGTCAAAAGAGGTAATTAGATTTCCTGGAACTAAAAGTATGGATGATTCTGAGCCACCATATAGGTGCTGGGAATTGAACTTGGGTCTTCTGCAAGAATAAGTGTTCTTAACCACTGAGCCACCCCTCCAGCCATGGGAGTGTTAAGGTGGTCAGGAGAAGAAAGCTCTCGGGTATTCCCCAAACCAGCTGTTGTCTGGAAGACGCTTAGCGCTCGTATGTTCCTGGCACTGGGGACATAACCAGAGGACACCAGACTCCCTGGACCTGGAGTAAGTGGCTGCTTGTGAGGCTGGTGGACTTTAGAATTATTTATGCAACTGTGATGTTTGGAAGAATGAAGTATCAGCCAGGCGGTCCCTTACTTCATCCTGACCATTCTGCTTTCTTATGCAGGCATGCAAAGTGGAAGATTTGGGCAAAGTGGACTTTGAAGATGAAATTAAGAAAAGATTTAAAATGGTGTATGTTCCAAATTGGTTCTCAGTAGACCTAAAAACAGGGGTGAGTTAGGCAATCGGTGTTTATGTGATTTTGGATAATTGAAGGTCCCCTCCATGCCCTTAATTATCCCTAAGGAATTTGCTGGCTTTCAGTGTGTGCACTTGCTTTCCCATGTTAATATGCTGTCACTTAAGCCTGGCACTCGAGCCAAATGAGCTGTAGCTGAATCCCCGGAGGCACGGCTTAGCCTTAGTCTAGTGTACAGATGCTGCAGGGTCAGGTGCTGGAGAAGAGGGGAAAGAGAGCCAGCTGCTAACACAGTGCCCCCAACAGATGCTGACCATCACTCTGGATGAAAGTGACTGCTTCGCTGCCTGGGTTTCTGCGAAAGATGCTGGCTTCAGCAGTCCCGATGGGTCAGACCCAAAATGTGAGTTAAGTGTCTTTGATTGAAGAAGGTGACTGGTCATCTTTGTAAGCGTCCCTTACATCATGACTCTTACTGTCATTTGTTTGTTTGTTTGTTTTGCTTCAAGACAGGGTTTCTCTGTGTAGCCCTAGCTGTCCTGGAACTCATTCTGTAAACCAGGCTGGCCTTGAGCTCAGAAATCCACCTGCTTCTGCTTCCAAGTGCTGGGATCAAAGATGTACATCACCCTGCCCAAGCACATCATGACACTGTATCTCACTCAGCCCCCTTCTAAGAATTTGGTGTGTAACAATCCAACACATCTACAAATACAAGGTTGCTGGCTAGGGGAGCATCTCTGAACGACACCCTGTTGCTTTTGTTTTAAAGAATAGCTTAAACCAGACCTGTGGTTCACGCCTGTAGTCCCAGCCTTGGGCGGCTTAGGCTGGTAACTGCCGTGAGTTCCAGGGCAGCCTTAGCTGCGGTGTAAACCCCATCTCCACAGAAGGATGGAGAGTGACTGCTGACCAGCAGGGTAGAATTTTCTCTGCAGCTTCCATTCTGACATCAGGCAGTGAGACCTGCCTGTCTCTGATCTTGGGTTGGGAGCCTAAGGATGTGTCTTAGTCAGGGTTTCATTGCTGTGAAGAGAGCACTTCAGCTCTTACAAAAGAAAAGATTTAATTGGGGCTGGCTTAGAGTTTCAGAGGTTTAGTCCGTTGTCCTCAGGAAGCATGACAGACATGGTGCTGGAGAAAGAGAGGGTTCTGCAGCTTGCTCCATGTGTGTCACGCTGAGTGGAGCTTGTACATAGCCTACCTCCACGGTGATACTCTTCTTCTAACAAGGCCACAGCTCCTACTAGCACCACTCCCTATTGGCTGGGCATTCAAATACATGGGGGGTGGGGGAGCATTCCTGTTCAAACCACCACAGCCAGTGTCCCAGCGCAGCAAGTGTCCCAGCGTGGTACCACATGCCTCCAACCTCTGTACTTAAGAGTAAGAAGATGAGTCAAAGGCCAGGCTCAACTCCCAGAGAACAGTGCCGATTCGAAGCCCCAGGTCTGTGTCCCCAGCTTCTTTAAGGCCTCACATGTAATCCCCATCCCGAGAAGCAAGACTCCAAGTGTCCATCACTGCCTTGTTTGTAGCCACCCCTGCCCGGATAGTTTTGCTTCTCAAGAAAACAGATGCAACATGAGAACGTGGACAATTTCCGTCTCGGGTTGGAGCTAACAAACTCTCCCTGCTTCTCTTCTTCCACAGTGAACTTGGGGGGTCTTCTACTACAGGCCCTCCTGGAGTACTGGCCCAGGACACATGTGACTCCCATGGACGAAGAGGAGAGTGAAGTGAACCATGGTCAGTGTGTGTGTTCAGAAGAGTCACAGTTGCATGGCCCAGGGGGTACTTAGCATAGTGTGCTGAAGTCTGACCTAACCTGTGGTGTGCACAGTTAATTGTCTCTCGCCTGCATCTGTCTGAGTGAGAGTACCGGGTGCACTGTGGGATGTGGCTCTCACAGATAAAAGAAACCCCATGTAATATCAAAACAGAAGCAGCTACCTCTGCAAAGGACATTGAAGACAGGTTATACAGGCGGTTTCCCTTCCCTTCCTCCTCCTCTTGAGAAGTCTCTTCGAGTCCAGGCTTTCTCACACTTGTCATAGACCCTCCCAAGTGCTAGATGGCTCCAGTGTGCTCTGGGTCAGGCAGCTGGGGACTGGCAGGGGCTGTGCGGACAGCTCAGGCACCAGGTCAACTGCATTTATCTCTTGTATTAAAGCCCTCCAAGGGGCTGTTTCACAGTGGGCAGCGTCCTGGACCTCTGATGAGATTCTCTGCTCTTACATATAAAATAACACATTCCTTTTTCAAGAACTTAATTTTACTTGTTTTATACCTTTATTACTTTTTTTAATATTTTAAAAAAAAATTATGCGTATGCCAGTTATGTGGGGATGCATGTGAGGGCCAGACAAGGGCATTAGATCTGGTCTAGAAAGCTGGGAACTGAACTCGGGTCCTCTGCAGAGCCTTCACTCCGGCTTCCTCCACCTAGCTTTCTAACGCTGACCAAGGAACAGGGTTTTGATTTAAATATTTTTTTAGATTTGTTCATTTTTATTTGATGTATATCAGTTTTCCTGCATGTATGTATGGGCAACACTTACATGCCTAGTGCCCAAGGAGGCCAGAAAGGGTGTTGGATCCCCTGGAACTATGGTTACAGAGTGCTCTAACTACTGAGCAACCACTCCAGCCCCAAGATTTTTTATTTTTAAAATGTTGGAGTGTTTACAGCCTGTGTGATCCGTGTTTAGAAGCTGTGGTCTTAGCACTAACAGCCTGCCTATCTTTCCTAGTGAGTGGGGAGCAGGAGAACCGAGTCCAGAAGGGAAATGGTTATTTCCAAGTGCCCCCCCACACCCCTGTGATCTTTGGAGAAGCTGGAGGTCGCACATTATTCAGGTATGGATGAGAAAGACTAGAGGCCCTGCCTGAGATAGGCCTTGCTTAGTAAACCAACCCTCTTGCTAGAAAATGCTACCCAAGCAGACATGAGCAGTTCTCGCTAAGAGTGTCATCTCCTTGAGATAGTTAATGCCTGGTGCAGTGGATGTTAATAGCAAAGGGACAGGGTGAGATTCACACACACACACCCTGCCCTGTCGCAGATGCCTGCCTCTAGGTCGTCTCTGGTAGGACTTTCTCTCACTTTGCAAATATGGCTAACTACCAGAGGCAGGAATCAAATAGCATCATTGCAGTCCCTGCCCATGGGAGACTGGGCCAGGCAAGAGGGCGAGACTGATCCTGCAAACTGTTGTAAACTGTACTGGTTCAACCTGGGGTACAGGGAACTACTCCCTCAGGAAAGAGAAGGCTTCCGTCGAGCCCAGGGTAGAGCAGGGTGAAGGGTTACAGGGTTATAGGGTGGCATGGTTGTCAGAAGTGAGGGTAATGCTCGCCTCCTTCCCCTTGACTGTCTTCTTTTGTGATAGTTCCTGAGCCTAGTAACCAGACCACAGCCCCCACTGCAGGTGAAGTCTGTGCCATGCGTGGCCCTGGGCTGAGTGCTGTTTCTGGTGACCCAGGACTCAGAAACCCCTTGATCAGGGCCCAGGTCTCCCTGCTCTCCCATCACCTCTGCTGTCCCAGTGAGTGCTGTGAGGGCTCCTCCTCTGATGTGCCCTGCTTGTCATGACACTGACTACCTGACGGATTGTGTCTAGGCTGCTCTGCCGGGATTCCGGAGGCGAGACTGAGGCGATGCTTCTCAATGAGACGGTGCCACAATGGGTGATTGACATCACTGTGGACGTAAGTGTCCTTCACTCCCACTCTGCCCTATGCTTTTCCGCAGACCATGACATTAAGTCTTACACTGTAACAAAGTCACCTGCCAAACAGAATCCCCTCTGCGTTCCTGATGTTCCAGTGTTGCAGATGCAGCCTATAGTTATTTACATGTCAGCTTTTATCTTTGTCTGGTTTCAGTCAGAACAATAGTATCTACTTAGTCTATAATGTAATCCATCCTCCTCACTCTTCCTTCCAGCCCTCCTCCCAGAGGGAGCACCTAATAGGAGGTTGATGCAGCCTTGGTTACCTTTTTTACCACACGAGCACATATTATTTGTGTGCGTACGTGAATGTATAGTTCATTTAATTTTGCACAAAATCTCTTAACAGTGCTCTGCAGCTTTTTTTTTTTTTTTTTTTTTTTTTTTTTTTACTTAAAAATAGTCTTGGACATCTGTTCATGCCTGTACTTATGGACTATTCCCCTTTAAGGACTGCACCCTATTCTGTCGTGTAAATGTATCATTCTTCATTTGATCAGCTCTTTATTAATGGGCTCAGATTGTTTCCAGTGTTTTGTATTGCAAACAGTGCTCACTGAAGGTCCTTGCACATGTATCTTTGTGTGCTTTTTGGGATAAATTCCTACAAGTGGAATCGCTGTATCAAAGGGTATGAACATTTTAAATGTGGATAGATAACGCCAGATTGCCCTTTCACAAAGGCAGTTAACACTGAACCAACAGTATGAGTACCCGATTGTCACGGCCACATCAACACTGGACCCTTGACCTTTGCTGCACTGTCAGCAAATACTGTCTGATGATTTCCATGTGAATGTTTGTTTATTCATGGTGAGGTTAGGAGTCTTTTCATACTGACTGTGTGCCTCTGCTGTGACCTGCCTGTTTGTGTCCTTTGTTACTTCTCTAACTGGGTCATCGTCTTACTGACTCGCAGGTGATCGTCCATTGCCAATTAACCTGACCCCTCTGTGCCTTCATTAAACTTTTACTTTGTTCAAGGTCCTTTCCCAGGTGAAAACTTAATTTTTGTATAATCAAATTGAGTTTTTATGGCTCTGAGTTCCATGTTTTGCTAGATATCTCCCAGATATTTTCAGAGTATCCTTTCTGTAAGCTCTGTTATTCATTCTTCTGCTTGCTGCGACATTCTAACTTTTTCCAGAGAACTAAGCCGTGTGCCAATGCAGTCTATAGGAGTCTGTCCTGTCAGCTAATCTGAAATGTTCCGCTGTATGTATAGTGTGCTGAATTCCTGTGGACACAGTCTGTTTCTAGACTTTCTTGTGTCCTCTTGACTTCTTGTCTATTCCTAAAGCCGTATGAAAAGGGATTTAATCTCTTGAAACTTTAAAAAGTTTGTTTTCTATCCCAGATACACCCCAAGAACTCAGAGCCAGTGTGACACCTGTTGAGTATTCTGTGGCCTTCCCTGTCCAGGCTCCCGAAAACCACTGCTTCTTTTGAGTATGGCCCTCACCTGGGTGCATTAGTGACCCCATGACATGGGCTGTGCTCCCAGAAAAGCTGGCTGGATCATTTCAGCCGTCACAGCAGAGCTCCCTCTGTCGGAGGAGGAGATAGATGGTAGGAAGGCTGATGGCCTCTCCACTGGACCATGGGCCCAGCGGTGCCCAGCGTCTGCTCGGAAGTGACTGTCCTGAGGCTTTCTCAAAGCACTTTAGTCATCAGCCCTGGCATTTTGATTTATGGAGCTTTAATTTCAGAAGAGCTGTGCTACTACTTTTGACACTAATACTACATATAATTTGTCTTCATCTATTTTTATTGTAAACTAAATGTCATACTGAGAAATTTTCTCTTAAGGCATACTTGTTGATAACTTCCTATAAATTTCATTAAGTCATTTTTATTATAAAAATGGTTATTTGTAAATTGTTTTCCTGTTGACAGCATTTTAGTTTATCAGCTAACAGAAACTATTATACCTCTTAAACTTTTAATATTTCAGAAAAATATGCCCAAATTCAACAAAATTCCTTTCTACCTCCAACCTCATGCATCTTCAGGAGCAAAAACTTTAAAGAAGTAAGTAACTATTGTGCTTCCTTACCCTGCTCCCCGTGGATGCTCTGTCCTCTAGCTCACTCTGTAGTAAGGGAGGCAGGTGCTTGGTTGAAGGCTGATTGCTATGGATTTTGTCTCCTGTCAAAATTAAGTTTAACCCATAATTGCTGGCACGTGCCTTTTAAATCTCAGCACTTAGAGGCAGAGGCCAGCCTGGGCAATAGAGTGGAATTCCAGGCCAGCCAAGACTACATAGCAAGACCAAATAGCCAGGTGTGATGGCACACACCTGTAATCCCAGTTCTTAGAAGGTAAACAGGAGGATCCGGAGTCCCCAAACCAAACCGTTCCATCGAGGACAAAACCTGTGTGTAGTGGCTGCTTTTACAGACCCTTAGGAGAGGGTGAGAGTGGGAGCTAACCAGCTCTGAACAGAGCCTTCTAAAAGGACAGGGACTCTCACCTGAGCACACGTGGATGGGTGGAGTACCCAAAGACAGAATTCTCAAACAGGAGCTTGCTCAAGAGACCAGAAATGGTATGGGAATGCATGCTCCCACACATAGTATGGTGGGAAAAAAATACAGCGAGTCAGAGGCTTCATGACTCAGAATTTCAATGCCAGGTCACAGATCATGCAGTAACCACTAGAAATCCCTGATAGTAAATGTGGCTCAAAGAAGCTTACAGCAGAAAACTTGAAGTCGGAACCATGATCAGTATGTATGGCTAGCGAGTGAAACCAACAAGGCTGTTAAAACTGTCACAGAGATTCCCAGGTTCACACAGAGGACAAGTTCCTGCTGGCCCAGCAAACACTTGAGGAGTGACCTCTGTGAGACTGAAGTGTGGTGTTCCACCCGCACCTCTGCCTGCCCCACTCCCTCCTCCCCATACACGCGCTGGTTCGCTATAACAAGCCATAGACACCACTTCAAGTGGATTGAATGACTCCAGTCCTTCTCCAGTGTAACCTGTAACTGTGAGATATGATGAGAGGTTACTGATGTCAGAGATAAGGGCATGGAAGTGAGGGACTTGAGTTGTGTAACACTGGATTTGTGATCTGGAGCAAGCTGTGGCTTAATGTCTAGCCTGGGCTATTCATTGTCTCCTAGTGGAAGGCACAAAAGTAGGAGATAACCCTGAGCCCATGGTACTTAATGGGCGAGGACTTGGAGGCATATAGTGCCAAGTGGCTGTCTGTGTGTGAGCCCTTGAAGGCACCGCAGGAACTCTCCTGACGGCTCTCAAGTGAATTGGGGCAGTGGCTGAAAATGTATTGATTTCGGACGTCTGTGCAGCATCACCTTGAGGTGTTGGCACAGATGGAAAATTAAGAGATTTTTCATGATGTCAAAACATGTTGTCTTTTCTAGAGACAGGCTGTCTGCCAGTGACATGCTGCAGGTCCGGAAGGTGATGGAACATGTCTATGAGAAGATTATCAACCTGGATAACGAGTCCCAAACCACCAGCTCCTCGAATAACGAAAAACCCGAGCAGGAGAAGGAGGAGGATATCGCTGTGTTGGCAGAGGAGAAAATTGAACTTCTGTGCCAGGACCAGGTAAGTAGAGCTGAAGGGCATAGCTTCGTGTCCCTGCAGAGGTGCCCTGAAGTCACATACCGTATGCTTAGCACCTCAAGCTGACAGTCCCTAAGGCCTCACACCTGAAGCTCCTCTTCACCTGAGGGAGGCGCTCAGGAAGAGGACACGGATCTCCAGATGCTCGCAGTAGAGCTGGGCTGGGTAAACAGGACAAGGTCGTCTTGGCTGGCAGGGTGGTACGTGTCACAGTAAAGGACTTGGAGTGGAGGTGGGTGGAGAAGAGATGACTTACAACCAAGACAAGCGCCCTGTCGTCAGGCGGGGCTGAGCTGGTGCTGCTGGTGAGCCACAGAGGCACACATTTCAGATTCCATGTGTGGAAGCAAAAATCAGGCTCTTAGGCACAGTGGGGAGCAAGCTGGGCCACCTGGCAGAGTCCCTGGTTAAGGACGTCTTTAGCTGTTAGTGATGTTGACATTCTCTCAATGCACTTTGGCTATTCAGGTTTTGGACCCAAATATGGATCTTCGGACAGTAAAGCACTTCATATGGAAGAGTGGTGGGGACCTCACCCTCCATTACCGTCAGAAGTCCACGTGAAGGGTGGGCCTGTGCTCCTGGGTTCTTCACCGACCACCTTCCTCTGTGGCCCCAAGAGTAGTCTTAGGAAGCCTGCCGTGTCCTACGGGAGCAAAGATCTCCAACCGGCCAACTTGGTGGCGTGACTAATGGAGATGTAATATAGAGACCAGGCTCCATGCATAAATAAAAGTGTCCCCAGGAACTCAAGACCGCAAGGACAGAAAAGCCCTGGCACTGTCCTGGGAGATGTACAGAGAATCCACAACAGGCCAGTGCAGACTTCGCTGACTCCTTGTGAAGGACTCCTTTGTCTCGTAGCACTTGTTAGAGAACACCAGTGGGGCCACATCTATCGTCATTTTTCAGTTTCAAACCCACAAGCCCTGCAGCTTTTCCAAGTACATTCCACTCATGCCATACCTATGAAGGCTTTTTCCAAATTTGTGGTTACAAAAAAAAAAAAAAAAAAAAAAAGTTGTTTTCACCATGTAAGAGTTTTTTTTAGTGGGAATCACTGTTGCGCAGTTCAAGAGCCCATCTAAGAAACGACCATGTTGGGCGACTTCTGAAATACCGCATCTCAGCTACGCTCTTGTAGGAAGACCTCCCGCAACTCCAGGCCTAGGGCGCAGCACTTGGACCTGCAGGCTGCAACAGCCTGTGTTGTGCAGTACTGTCCCACAGTGCCCTGGCTGCGCGACAGCCCAAGCAGTTGTGCACTCTCCCTCCGCCAGCACCACCGTCTTCCTCACGGGCAAAGCCAGCGAGAACCGCAGCTCCCTGCTCTGGCTGAGCAGATGACAACTGTCGGAACTTACGGCCATGCTGAAGTTTGAGTTTCATTCAGACGCTGCCTAAAGTGTGTGTTGCTAGAGTAAAAAGACCTCACAGTCGGTCGGCTGGGTTATACTGTGGTCCGTGTCTGGTTTTCAGTTTTATACACGGGCGTCTGTTATCCTTCCTCCAGGTCTTTCTGCTGTCTTTCTAACACTCAAACGCTTTCATAGACTCACTTGGATCTTGTACAGAATATTAACTTAATGGAGATAAACACTTCAACTTTTGGCAAAAAATACTTTGGATTCTTCCCAAGGTCATTTACATTCAGACAGATGACTGGTCCAGCCCGGGAAACTGCAGGAGATGAACCTTTGAGCACAGCAGAAGCACACGTGCCTTGGGGGGGGGGGGGGCTTATTTCGTCCAGCTGCCCTGCCTTGTGTGTGGTCTGTCCCCACAAGAGCAGGGGAGAGGGAGTCTGGGAAAGGAAGGGTTTTCTCTTCTCTACATCTCACAGGTTCTGCTGGGTACAGCTGAGGGGCCCAGTTCCATCCCTTACAAATCAAGGCACTAATCCATACAACCGCAGAATAGGGTCCCCTCACCCTAACCGTGGACCGCAGACATGCCATGGCTTCCACACCCTCAAGTGAGCAAGGACGTTTCCCGGGTGTTAAACCGTTCCCCCTCCCCAGAGCAGCCAGCTTCTTTTTTTACAGAAGTCCTTTATATCTATGTGTTGGACACAACAGTGCACTTTTGGTGCATATTTTTTAGTGATAGCTATAAACTAAAAGCAAGGGGTGGGTGGGGGTGCTGCCCAGCCCTCAGAAGTGTTTGCAGGAGGGGGCTCTGCACTAAGCATAGGTTCGCTGGTTGGCTCACTAGTGCAGTACTGATCACAGGCAGTCGTGCCCTGTGGCGGAGTTTACCCCCAGCATGGTTGTACTTTTTCCCCCTCTAGTCAAAAATCAGTAATAAGTTTCCACAAAATTGGACAGTCTTCAATGCCAAAAGGGTCAGTCTGTATTTCAAGTTGTATAGAATAAAGCCTTAGTTACAAGTATTTCAGTGTGCCGGACATGGTTATTTTTTCACTTGTCCACCTCCCCCCCCCCCAGCAGATTACAGGGAAACAAACATCTGGGGGTTTCTGGGGGTTCTTACTTGAAACAGCATCAGCATCCTTCAGATCCCACTTAATGGGGTCCTGGGGAGCAGAACCTTCCAATGAGGGCAGCTGGGAGTCAGAACAGCCCTGTGGTAGCCCATGTTGTACAGCCACAGGCCTCTCAGTGGCCCTGGGGACCTCGCAGGCCTGACTATAAATGTATTCCTAGTGCCCATCCAGGACCTGGCCACTGTACTATTTGGCCTGTGCTTCCTAGAAAAGAGTCCTTGGATTAACAGCCTAAGTGCCCTGTGCAGACAGTTACATGGTCTGTGGATGGTGGGACAGAGGCTGGAAAGCAAGACCAAAGGCAGCCTACAATGACTAGCAAGGACACGGAGCTGCAGAGAACATAACCTGGTGCCATCTATAGCAAGGCGGCAGCACAGATGTCCTCTCAGAGCCTGAGCCTCTAAAGGCACCTTTCCCTTACACTGAGGACAGACGGGAGGGGCCTTTACCCACTCTCATCCAGATCTAGGGAAGCAGCCAGGGTGAGAAGGACTGGGTAGGTGGCTTTGACAGTAAGCAGTTTGACCTGTCTACCATCAGAGCCAGCTGCACCCTGTGTACTCAGAGCCTGCTATCTGCATGTGAGGGCTGAGAGGGCTTACCACAGGGTGCAAGAACTGGAGTGTATGCTCCCTTCCACCTCCCCCTGGGGCTAGTGCACAGCTAGCAGAGGTAGATCCCTCTGAAGGGCCTACAGTTTCCCATCCTAGAAATAAAGTGGCCAAGTATACTTACTCCCTCTCATCCAGTGTAAAGATTAGAATGAGGAAGGGCATTGGGACTTGGGGTCCTCCTCAGTATAGATGTGGCTCCTTGTGGACACAGCCTCTTGTCCCTCACCCATCTTCACATGACACTGATGGGGCCTGCTGCCTCTCCCTCCCCATGAGGCGGCAATGCTTCACTGACAGTCTAGATTTTGTCTTCTGCCTCTACAGAAGCTGGATGTTGCTCCAGTGTGCCTGTCCCTTCAATCCAGGACCATGTATGTACCCTAGCAAAGCCCATACCTCACTAGAGGCTGCAGCCTACAGAGCTACATAGCTAAGCAACACCAGATATCACCAGGAACGTTCTCACAGCCCAGGCTCAGGATCTGGGGTGGCCTGGGCTTGGCTGGCTCGCCCCTCAGTCTCTGTCCTGCAATCCAGGCTGGCTGTGTCTGCCGGCTCCTCAGTCTGTGCTTCCAGCAGCTCTGCAGACAGCCCTTCAGGTGAGGCTGCAGACGTGAGGCCATCAGGGAGAGTCAGCTGGGGCAGGTGGTCCACTTGGGCCTGGGCGCCAGGACTGTCTGGGAAGGAGATCTCAAACTCGGACCCTGACCATGTGGCTTCACCTGAAAAGTAAGGTGAGGCTGAGACCCACCCTCAGTGATTACCCCTGCAGCCTAGGCTTTGGTGGAGAGCTAGAGATCAGTCATGTGAATCCCTTGACACAACCAACCTCTAACCCACCTGAGGAGCTCAGGGCAGCCTCCCCTAAACACAGGATTTCTCAGACGGCCTCACTGAAGGTCACTCACCACCCCGCTCATGAGAACTGCTGCTGGAACCAATGTCCTCTGGTCCTGAGGCTGAAACAGCTGCGGTGGTCAGCGCTGTGGAAGATGACAGGCTGGGGCACACACTTGTATTACTGCTGTCCAGGAGAGACATGCCTGACACATCCAGGAAGCCTGGAGAGGGAAAGCAAACCCAGGTCATTTGCTCGCATAAAACCCCCAACTCCTGGAAATGCGGGAGCCTCTCTCCTCCCCCTGCCATATTCCTGGAGTACCTAACTTGCCCTCAGCCCCACAGATACCCCCCCTCTAACCCCACCGAGGCTGTGACCACCTGTCCCTCAGGGACAGAAAGAACCCAGAGCTGAACATCATGGGGTAACACCATGGCAATGGGCCCAGATCCTGCTTTACCTCTATCTGCCAAGTCACCCAAAGAGGGCCTCCTCTACTCTGGATGGACTGACAGAGATTAGTTAGCAGGTCCTGAGGAAAGCTGGGGCACTGCTCTGAAAGTCCAGCTGTGAGCCTGTGAGCATCAGGGCTCTAGGTACCGCAGTCTCTTCCGGGACCTGTCCCATACCTGGGTCCATGACCCGCTGCACTGGAGGAGGAGGCTGAAGCGGGATCTCCATGGAGCGTAGGCATCCCTCACAGTCAACAGCGCCATGGCTAGGACTCCCAGGCCCATGGAGCTGTTCCTCCATAAAGCTACCAGAGACCTGTGGTAGGGCCTAGAGGTACCAGGAGAGGAGAAGCTGAGGGTTAGGCCAGTGCGTAGAAACATCCCGTGCAGAGTGCTTCACTTCAACCTGATTGCAGCCCACCCTTGCATGGCAGGCATCGCCCTTCCTCCCTGTGAGTACTGGGAGGTCAGCCAGACCCTCCCTACAAAGACACACATGGGAAGCTTTCTGACATTCCCTGAGGGGCTTCCCAGGTACCCACAGATACTACCCCTGTTCTCCAGCCCTCCCTTGAATCCAGGTGCAGATGGGGACCATGTCCAGCACCGGCCTGGCTGCCCCCTACCTCACTGTGGTACAAGGTTCTTCCCGTTTCTTGGTCACAACTTCCCACTCACAAATGACCACCTGTGCCTCACCTCCACTCAAGAGCAACAGAGCCACAAGCATGTTTTAACCAAGCAGAATCTCTCCACTAATACACGCCAGAAGCAGACAGGCCCCCTAAAGTCAAGGGCCTCACAGGCCCACAGTGTTTCTTGGGTCCCGGTGGCAGACCCAATGCCCCAGATGCTCACTCCTCTCTCCCCTGGCCTGGGAGGTGATCCCACATACCTCGGTATAGTCGCTCTGCCTGGAACCCAACTCTGGGCCCGAAGAGTCCTGAGGGATGGGCCAAGGTGGTGGGGCACCAAGAGGAAAGGCATTAAGTTGTGGGGTCTTAGCTGGAGTGCCAGGTGGTGAGGCACCGGGTGGCTTCTTGTACTGGCTGGAGGGCTGCGTCGGGATCCTGTGCAGGTACCCGTAACCAATACCACACCCCAGACTGTGGAAGGCCAGATGTGTTCAATCAGGGTGGTCCACACCTCAGCCCTCCCCACCTATACCACCCCCACCCACAACCAGCAATAGTGACTGAGCAAGGATCCTGGGCAAGGATGAGCCTCAGGGCTCTGGGGCCCATGCCTGCTGGGCCAGCCCACCCACCTAGCCCTGTAGCCCTCTGACCCCAGCAAGTACCTGCCCTCTCCACCCCAGGCTGCATTGGGAGTCACAGTCACCTCCCGGCAGGAGTCAGACTCAGAGTTATACACCATCAGCTTCAGGGGCTTCCCCTCATGGGACTCAATGAGGGTAAAGAAGTCTTCCGACTAGGAGAAACACAGTGTTCCCAGAGTTGAGACACATGCACATCTGCCCACAGCCCTTCGGGGGTCTGGAAACAGCCACACACCATGGGTTCTTTACCTCCTGGAGAATCTGGTCAGAGCCAACTATGTAGTCTGTGTAAGGGCACAGGCCAGCCAAGGCAGCGGGTGACAAGGGCTCCACATCCTGAGGGGAGAAAGATAACTGAGACTCACTGCTAAGCAGAGAGAAGAGGCTTCTCTAGGGAGGAGGACACTTGTCCTCTATTGCCCAGCAGAGCCTCAAGCAAGACTTCTTCACAGGGCCCAAGTTTCATCCCTCCCCCAAGTTACAGCCTGGTGAGCAGGCGGCAGCAGCTGCACACCGCCCAGGCTCTAACCCTAGGCTGCCACAGGCCTGTGCTGGAAAGCAATAATGAACATCTCTAGATCACAGCAATCGGGAGGCAGAGGCAAATGGATCTTTCTGAGTTCAAGGCTTGCCAGACCTACACTGAGAGTTCCAGGTCAGCCAAAGCTACATAGTGAGACCCTGTTTCAAAAAACTTAAAGAAAACCATCTCCCTGCCAAGACAGTTTATGGCAGAGTGAAGTTTAAGCCTGGGGTCCTGGGTTCAGATCCCCAGCAGCCATGAAAAAGCCAGGACAGCAGCATTCAGCAAGGACACCGTCTCAAAAATATGGTGTAGAGTGAGAGAGGACACCTGGCTGCCACACTTGCATATACACAAAATTGGGTGCCAAGTTAGCTCAGCAGGTAAAGGTACTTGCTGAAAGGCCTGGCAACCTGAGTTCACTTGCCTTGCTGCCTGAGCCCAGGCGCGCCTCTGATTGACTGGAACCAAGAAGGAGAAAGCTAAGCAGAAGGCTCCCTCATTTCTCCCCTGGAAAGCTGTTGGGGCATGAGTGTCCTACACATGGCCTCTGGCCACATGCGGCCAAGGACGGCTAGTAATGAAGTCCAACCCAAAACCATAAACTACTAAAACCATTCATTATGAGGGGCCTTGGGTGGCTCAATCTATCGAGTGTTCACCTCTCCCAGAGTCCAAGCTCCGGAACACAGGTGGTGTGCACTTGTGACTAGCTAGGGAGGGGGGAGATGGGCAGCTCCCAGGGACTCATGGCCAGGCACATAAGCTAATTGCTGAGCTCAGGCCAAAGAAAGACTGTCTCAAAGGAGGTGAACAAGATTCCCAATGATGACACCCAAAGATACCGTGCCCTCCAGATGCACACACAGAATGAGCATGTGTCCACAGGCACACACAGAATGAGCATGTGTCCACAGGCACACACATACTTTTTTTTTTTTTTAAAGGATTGGCTATGGAGATAGCTTAATGCATGAATAATGTCAATCAGACCTGAATTCAGTCCCCAGGAACCCACATAGTGGAAGGACTGTTGTCCCTTGACCTCCCTACGTGCACCCACACCAGATAAATGCAGTGTTTGCAAATAAAGGCAAAGCACTAATTCAGAGATGTGTCCTGTAACTAGGCCGTGTGGTTCTGTAGCATGAGCTTTGGAGATGACATGATGCTTACTGCACCACCACACAAAGTCAACAGACATGCTCTTGAAACCCATAAGTCAAGAACCCCCAGAACATGGGACCCAAAACAAGTAGCCACCCCAAGCCAGAAGCTGGACAGCCCTGCTGCGACCACACTGCTCTTGAGGAGTGCTCGGGAGTCGGTCTCGTCACCCCTTTATGCGCAGGCACGTCTTTGCATGCAGACCGAAAAGATTCTGCAGAAGCAGATAGAACCCCAACCAGCAAACCTTCCACCAGGGCACCTTCCCACCACAGAACCAGGAGACCGAGCATCTCGGAACTCTGGTGTATACACGCGGTGTCAGGTGTGCGTGTGTGTCTGTGACCTAACGCTAACATCTAGGGCAGCACAGTCACTGAGATTCACTAGTGTTCTCGTTATATAGCATAGCAACAGGCCAGAGAAACTACAATGTCATCTTTATCTACCCTGCCTGGGACAACACTAAACACTGCGGCAGGCTTCTGGCAGTTCATGCTAGCCCACCCTTCAAATAAGGAACAAAGTCATGGGGACTGTGGAAGTCGAGCACTGGCTGCTCTGACAGGAGACCCAAGTTCGATCCCCAGCACCCACACGGCAGCTCACAACCAGTCCCAGTGGACCCAAGGTCCTCTGGTAGCCTCCAGGGACATTGCACACATGTGGTGCACAGACATACTGTCTTATTCAGGGTTTCTATTCCTGCACAAACATCATGACCAAGAAGCAAGTTGGGGGGCTAGGGGGGAAGGGTTTATTCAGCTTACACTTCTAGATCATGATCCATCATTGGAGGAAGTCAGGACTGGAACTCAAGCAGGTCAGGAAGCAGGAGCTGAGGCAGAGGCCATGGAAGGTTGTTTCTTACTGGCTTGCTTCTCCTGCCTTGCTCAGCTTGCTCTCTTATAGAACCCAAGACTACCAGCCCAGGGATGGCACCACCCACAAGGGGCCCTCCCCCCTTGATCACTAATTGAGAAAATGCCTTACAGCTGGATCTCATGGAGGCATTTTCTCAACTGAAACTCCTTTCTCTGTGATAACTCCAGCTTGTGTCAAGCTGACACAAAACCAGCCAGTACACATACATCAGATAAAATAAATGTTCATATAACAAAGTTTAAAAGAAAGAACAAAGGTATGGAGCTAAGAATGCCCAAGGTTGCCAGGTGTGCTGGCACACACTTTAATCCCAGTACTCAGGAGACAGAGGTTAGTGGGTCTCAGCAGGCTCATGGCCACTCAGGGTTACATAGTGAGACCCTGTCCCAAAACAACAATAACAACATGACACATAAAAGTATACCCAAGGTCACACAGCTAACAAAAGCACCGATCCGCTGTCCTCTGAGGACACTGGAACAAAACTAGATCCTGCAGCATTGCCCTCTGATCCCTGCCCCACCCGTCAGCCCTTGCCATCCTGCTCCTGCATGTCCCAGGCCCGCCCACTCCACACACCCTACCTGGACTCACCAGCACATGCCACACGTGCTCACTGGCCCTGCGGAAGCTGCAGAAGCGCACGCTGGCTCCCAGCAGGCCCTGGCCGCCCCACATGTTGCTGGGCACCACCTCCACCTCGCGCACCTTCATGGTCTTCATATTGAATACCTCCAACTTCACCGGCTTCTCCACATTGGCCCTCAACAGTGCCTTCAGCGTGTCGTTCTCCTTGTTCTGCAGGGGCAGGGAGGAGCTGGCTCCTTCTGAGACCTCCCACCCCTGGGCCAGAACCCTTGGACATGTCAGGGCCGGAGAGGCATCGAGTGCCTGGTATGAGGCCAAGCTGAACCGATCGCTGGGCCCAGCTTTGAAGGCTAGGTTTGGGCCTGCAGCCACCATGGCACCACAAAGCTCCGGGCAGCACCAGCACCACCCACTTCAGGCACCCCAAGCTTTGGTCCCCAAGCCTTCCAGAAAACTAACAAAGCAAGCAAAAGGCCTCTTAGGGCCATGTCCTAAGGCCTCAGATGCCTTGAAAGGCAGCCTTCTTAGGCCTTGTGGCTGCCTCCAAATGTCCCTCTGAGGCCCTGGTCCACCCAGGAAGAAAAAAGGAGTCAGAAGCAAACAGGGGCAGCCTGTGGGGATAGGGCAGTGGGGAGCCTCACCAGCCTTGAGTGCCCGATGGTAATGATGAAGTCAAAGTAAGGTTCCAGGCCTGCCTGCTGGGCTGGCGAGTTCTCCTGTACCTGTTACAGGGCAGAGATGAGTCACAGCCCAGACATGACTCACACAGGCTCGAGGAGCCCAGCCCCCCACCATGGACCAGTGGAAAGGACTCACCTCTGCACAGACTGCTCTGCTCACCCACCTCCCCACTCACCTCCTTCCCAAACACAAGTTTCCTCTGAGGAAAGGACTTTTCCTGACTGTGATACACAAATGCTTCCAGAAAGGACTCAAATAGCCCTGGGGATAAGGGGCACCTGGAGAATACTAACCCTCTACCTCAAAATTGGGTTGGAGCTGGCTAAGAGGCCGGAGGGATTGGACGGGACAGCCCAGACATGCAGAAATGCAGCCAGGCCTTGTTATAAGGAAGGGCTGATCAAGGCAGCCTGTGGCCAGATCCTGAAGAGCCTAGACCCTGAGTGGCTGCCTAGCTCCAGTCAAGCAGGCAGGGACAGCCTGACAGTGAAGGTGAGCAGATCTCAGGGTCAGAATATGCACTTAGCTGCACCCAGCCACAGCTCTGCTCTGGGTGCTCTCTGCCCCTCTCAATTAATAACGTACTGCTATCTCCAAAGTACAGCCAGCTCCCGCATCTGTACCAGGAACACATCGCCAAGCCCCATCTACAGTGCCTTGCTCAAACCAGGCAACCTCTTCCCCAGGTCCTGAACTCCAGAGATGCACCTAGGCCTTTGGCTCAAGCCTTTTGCTATGAACAATTGATGACTTCTTGGGTCAAACATCGACCAGGGCACAGGACACAGGTGACCTCAGATCCTTGATACCTACACTAGATTCCCCAAGCTGAAAACTCTTCAGGAGCCTGAAGAGAACCAGACGTTGCAGGTGCCTCTAGTTCAAGGCGGACATAAAAACTCCCAGACAGCAGCAGCGACTGAGTCCCTGAGTGGCACCTGCTAGAGCTGCTACAGCCTCCAGCAGAAGTGGGCCTATGGTGGGGGCTAGCTCAGCCTCAAAGGCAAGCTGTTCCTGGCCTGTTTGGGGACTCCCAGTCCTGCTCCATCCCTCTGGGGGCCTTGCCTCAGGGCCTCTGAGACCTGCCCTCTGTTCCTCTAGGACAGTGGTTCTCAACCTTCCTAATGCCGCGACCCTTTATAATACAGTTCCTCCTGCTGGGCTGACCCTATAAAATCGTGTTGCTACTTCATAACTAATTTTGCTACTGTTAAGCATCATAATCTGTGGTTTCCTGTTGCAGGATACTTAACACACTGTGAACTCCGAGATTGTGTTATTTACTGGAAAACCTGCTTTTAGTTGTGGTGTGGCTCTGCCTTAGCAGACACCTTCAGTCCAAGAGCTTTCTGCTTGAATGCTGTAAACAGGATTAAATACAGTCAGCCATACGTCAGGAGGTGGAGCAAGCAACCAGTTGACATGCAGTGGACATAGGATTATTAAGAATAAAACATAGAGAGTGAGAGGGAGTCAAGGGGATAGAGAGAGAGACGCACAGGAAGTAGGTGGAAGGGACTTTCAGTTTGGAAGAGGTTTTTTGAGACAGTGTAAGAGAGGGCACAGGCTGCTGGGACATAGGCTGAGGAGGAAGGTCAGCTGTGTGCTTTCGCTGCCTCTCTGAGCTAGCAGGGTTTCACCACAGCATCTGGCTCCCAAGTTTTCATTAGTAAAATCGAACAATTGAGATTTTGCTAAAAAACAAAACAAAACAAAAAAAAAAACCATTTTCTGGTGGTCTTAGGCAACCCCTGTGAAAGGGTCATTCAAACCCAAGTTCCACTGACTTCCACACATGCATGCCATTTCACACATGCATAAAAGTGTGTGTGTCTGTGTGTGAGTGTGTGTGAGTGTGTGTCTGTGTGTGTGTGTGGCAGCTCGTCTCTCCACTTACAATCTCCCAACAGAGGCTGGACTGCTCTTGTAAAGAACCTGGGTTCAGTTCCCAGCACCCACAGAGTGGCTCACAACCATCCATGACTCCAATTCCAGGGGGCCTAACTCCCTCACCTGACCTCTGTAGGCACCAGGCACATACAGTGCACATACATTACATTACGTGCAAACAAACATTCTTAAACATAAAATGAAAATAAATCTAAAACAACAACAAAAATCCTCTACAACTCCATATAATGAAAACTAAATAAAATGCCAAGTCTCAGGACCTGGGGAAGTAGCTTAGTGGCATTATTGTATGCCTGAGATTTATGTGGTGTGCCTGGCAGTGGTGGCACACACCTTTAATCCCAGCGCTTGGGAGGCGAGGCAGGTGGATCTCTGAGCTAGTTCCAAGACAGCCAAGGCTCTCAAAAGAAACCCTATCTTGAAAAACCAAAAGAAGATTTTGTGTTCGTGTATGCCAGTGTATGGAGATGCCCGGTTTGTATGGGGTATGCCTACGGAGGTCAGAAGACGACCCTGGATCCCCTGGAGCTGGAGTTACAGGCAGATGTGAACAACCCAATGCCGTGACCTTTGTTTGTGCAAGCATGCATGTGCGCACACATAATACCAGGAACTAACCCTGGGCTGCCTAGAAGACAAGAGTCTGTAACTGCTGAGCCTTCTCTTCAGCTCACTGTGTATGTTTTTGAGATAAGAGCCTTGATGTATAACATAAACCGGCCTCAAACTTGGGGCCCCCCTGCCTTTATCTCTACCGTATCCCACATAGCTCTCCATGGCCTGCCTTCTCTCCAGCTTGGCTTCCAAGTATAAGTACTTTGTCTACCATGTTATCTCTAGTGCCTGAAGCTCTACCTGCCATAGAGTATATGTTCAAAATCATGTCTATAGCTAGGTATACTGGTGCACATTGTAATCCTGGTGCTCAGGAAGAAGCAGGGGGAACAGGGCTTCAAGGCCATCCTCGGCTACATAAGATCCTATATCAAAACCAAACAAACCAACAAAGGGACTGGAAAGATAGGTCAGCAGTTAAAAGAGCCTATTGCTCTGTCAGACAACCTGGGTTCAGTTCCCAGCATGCAAGTGTGGCAGCTTCCAAATGCCTGTAACTGCAACTCAAAGGGGTCTGAAACCTCTGGTTTGTACACTCGTGTACACAAACAAAAGCAACACACACACTAAATATACATCTCTGTAACGGGTCTTCATCTTCTGGCCTGATCAACCTGCTCCTCTTCAACAAGCCCCCTCTTGCCTTCACTCTGTCCATCACTTCCACCACCTCACCTTCTACAGCCCTTGTACAAATAATCCTGAACTCCTGACTTCCCACGAACCTGCTTTAAAACACCCCCAGCTGGATGCATTCCAATGTCTGCCAATCCCCAAGCACAAATCTCATCACTTCTGGTCTGTGAAGCCAATGTCCCTCTCCAGCTAGGAAGCCCTTTCTAGCCCTGACATAGACCAGAGAGGCATAGTGACTCAGGAGGCAGACACAGATAGATTTCTGTAGGTTCCAGCCCAGCCTAGTCTACATAGCAAGTTCCAGGTCACTCGGGGCTACATAATGGGACCATCGCAAAAAAATTTAAAATTTAAGAGAGGCCGAGAAAGAGCAGCTGAGAGTCCGAGAACAGCTTGAGGTAAGTACTAAGATCCTGTCTGAAGGAATGAAGGCAGGCAGGCTGACCCGACAGCCAGACAACCTGATAAACCTGCCCGCCTCCACACGCTTCTACATCTACCTGCTTTTCAAGGGGACAAATGGGGGAGCCGAGTTCAAAGATCTTCCTATGCCCAACTCCATACAGCTCGTTATCAACCAGATTATACTTCCCAGAAGCCTGTTCGCTCGTACCTCCCTGCAAGTGACACGTAGGGCTTCATCCAAGTCTCGGGATGTTTCACTCTGGGGTCCCAATGCCCACCCTGGCTCCAGTCATTCTGGCCATCTCACCTCTCTGCAGCAACCTTCCCAAAGTCCACGAGCTCCCCTAGCCCCTTGCAATGCGCCTTACAGAAGGGGCCTGGGATCTTGGACGCTCTGGGCCTCGCAAGGCATGCAGGGAGGTCACAGCAGGCCTCGGGGCTGTGCGACCCTCCCTGGTGACCGGACCGCCCACCGCCCCGGCTCACCCCGTGCAAGTGGAAGCCCTCGCCGCCCGCCGGCTGCTCGCTGCTTGCCCCTAGCCCCATGGCCGCCCTCTCCCTCTGCTGCGTGGCCTGGCCTGGCCTGGTCACGTGGGGCAAGACCACGCCCTCCCGGATGCCACAGTTCTTAGCAACAAGCCGGCATCCAGGTTGTCAAGGACGCGCGCGCCTTGGACTTCCGGCCGTGAGCTGGGTTGCGAATTGGGCGGCCAGAGCTGGGAATCCCTCTCAGCCGGGCATCATCTGAGCTGGGCTGCAGCCATGAGCAGCGATGACTCCTCCCTCATGGTGCGTGAGCGCTGGGCCGCCTGCGCCCCGGGCTACTTCTCCTGGCTTACCTCTCTGCTCTCTGGCCATTTCTGCTCTGGGGTTACCTCTCTGCTTTCTAAGGCCATCTGCCCTTGGGCCACCTCTGCCAGGCTACCTACCCTTGCTGCCTACCCTCGGGCCACCTCTACTCTTGGGCCACTTCCACCCCCAAACACCTCTACCCCTCTGTCCATTACTCTGGCAGCCTCCAAAAGTCCGTCCGTCTTCCCCAACTCCCTAACCAATGCCAGTGACCTCCCAGTGTCCTCTGCACCCCTAGCCTCAAATTAGCACCCAGACCTGACCCTATCCCCCAAACCAAGCCCATGTCTGTCAGTTTGTCACATCTGCCTCCCACCTAAACCTCTTCTGTGTTCTCACCGCAGTAGATGCTATGAGGTCTATGCCCACTTCCCAACCCTGGTCCGAATCCAACAAGAAGTGTCTCCAAGCCAGAGCCACCATGTCTCCCCTAGACCCTTCTGGCCTGGTTTCTCTACTTGGGTTCTTTGCATCGGCACTACTGCCTGAGTCTACCCGAGCACCACCTGCAGCCACCCACACATCGCTGCATGAAACAGCGAGTCGAGTCGCTTCTTTAGAATATATACATCTGAGGTAACTGGGGATGCACACCAAGCCCTGGTGGCCATAAAACAGACGTGGTGGTAGATGCCTTTAACCCTAGCACTGGAGAGGAAATTCAAGGTAGTCAAGTTGAGGCCAGTCTGGGGTACACGAGGCTCTGCCAAAAGTTTTAAAAACCTGAAAACTTCACTCCCCTACTTAAACCCATCCCAACAGCATACTGTTTGTTACCCCGTGATGATGTCTAGGCTCTTTCAAATGGTCCATGGGGCTTTTACAACCTAACCACATCTGTCCCCAACTCAAGGCCCACAAACCTTAGAGGAAGTGAGCCTTCATTTTGAAATCTCAGCTCCAATTACTGTGTGATCTCTGTGGGCTGTATCTCCCTGGGCTTCAGCTTCTTCAACTGTGAAAGATGCCAGATGTGTATGGTGGTGGACATGGAGCCCCTGAAAATGGTCCCTAGCTTATCGCTGTAACTATCGGTTTAAATTGTTCCAGTGACTGACTGCTCCTCAGTCCTCTCCCTTCCACGCCTAGGACAAGCGTGAGTTGAAGTTTACATCGTGTATTAACCGGAATCTTTTAGCCATTCCCCAATCATCTAAAAGCTCTGGTCGTAGCCAAACTGCCTGGAGCTAATCCCAGGACTGCTGCAGGAGAAGGCCAGGCCTGGATGTTGCCTTTCCCTCCCTGTTTGTAGCACTGAGAAGGAATTGGGTACCTCAACAGGAGCGGGGCTCACCCCTTCAGAAGAAGCAAAGATGGAGGGATGGAGGCTATGACAACCAGTGGTTTTTGTTTTGTTTTCTCATGTAGGCTTTGATCATTTACTACAGCCAGGAAAAGTACTTCCACCATGTGCTGCAGGCCGCGAATGTGGGCCTAGAGAGGTACAGCAGCGACCCTGTGCTGCAGTTCTTCAGAGCTTACGGAGTCCTTGGGGAAGGTAAAGCATTGTTCTTACCCCCCACCCCCACCCCCGTACCATGCTAGCGTTTATCCTCTAGCAGCATCGGATGCCTGCTTCTAGCTATGTTCCCATGGAAACCCCCCATTGATAAACAGAAACCTGAAGAGTCTATATCAGATGTGAGCACAGGAAGGTATAGATGTGAGGGAGTGGGGCTTAAACAGAGCCCAGGCGCTGAGAACTGTCTAAGCAGCCTGTAGCCAGTGTTAGGCACATGTGGGGTAAATGTAATTGATGGGCCTTGAGCCCATCTGGGAGTGCCCTGTCCCCCCTCAGAACTGATGCCTCCCCTCCAAGGTTCCCAGGCTCATCCTCAGGCACATCTCTAGGTTCAAGTTTCTTAACCAGTCGATCGGATGTAGGGGTGCACTTGAGGCGTAAAAGCGGGGGGATCTGGAAGTTCAACGTCATCTTAGACTGCATAGCAAGTTTCAAGCCACCCAATAGACATGACAACCTTTCTCAAAAGCGAAACAGAAAGTGGGGGCTGGAGAGATGGACCAACAGTTAAGAGCACTTGCTGCTCTTACAGAGGACTCAGATTCTGTTGCCAGAATCCACAGGGCAGCTCACGACCATCTATAACCCCAGTTCCCGTGGATTTTGCGCCCTCCCACATACGTGTAAAGCAACAAGTACCTGATTTATCAAACAAGGTAGATGGAGCCTAAAGAAAACCAGCTAAGTTTGTCCTCGGACCACCACACGCAGGTACACACACACACCTCCCCTTGCTGGCCTGGCCCCCCGTGGCAAAGGCCTTCACCCTCCGGGAAATGCAGGCTCTCCAAGGAGCCTCCACATCCTCCCGTTTCTGGATTTAGTAGTGTGTGACAGCAGGCAGTGACCAACAGGAATCCTGTGTCGGTGTCTGGAGTCCCAGAGCCAAACTATGTGCACTCTCTCTACAGATCATATCCATGATGCCATCAGTGAGCTGGAGAGCATCCAAAGCCACCCAGACACGTCCCTGTGTTCGGTCATCACTCTGCTTTATGCTCACAAATGCTGCAACACCATTGGTGAGCATAGCTACGGTTGGTAGACTAGGCCCCAAAGGGGAGAAAAAGCCACTGCAGAAACACAGGCTTTTACAAGAGTCGTTGAAGGCTCCATGCACAGGCAACTTAGATCTGCAGTTAGCTGGTCAAGACAGGCTACCCCTCACCCTCACCACACAGGCCTCAGAGAAGTCCTAATGTCTGAAACCAACTAAGGGGACCAGGCAGAAAGCATGACAAAAGGGGTCATCCCCCCAGACTAAGAGTCTTGAAAACATCTTCATTCCTCACCAAGATATTTTTAAAAATAAATAAACCCAGCCATTCTAAGTAATTGTACCCCTAATCTGAAGTCTCTAGGGAGTCAGAGAGAGAAGAGCTAGTGGAGACTCCCATCTCTCACTCAGGATGGACTGTGGGCCTCCATCAGGAATTCAGGGTTAGTCCATCTGCTCCACACCCTGGCAGACATGGGGTGGGAGTGGGGCCTCCCAGGCAGAAAAGGTTATACAGCTTCCATGGAGGACTGGTGCAGAGCAAGTACACTGCATCCAAAGAGAACATGCTGCGGTCCTCACTCGTCTCCTCCTCCTCCTCCTCCTGCTCCTCCTCCTCCTCCCCTTCCCCTCCTGCTCCTCCT
>JADRCH010000698.1:236317-257584 GCA_019843965.1 Rhynchomys soricoides | reverse complement strand
CCTTCCCCTCCTGCTCCTCCTTCCCCTCCCCTCCTCCTGCTCCTCCTTCCCTCCCCCTTCCCCTCCTCCTCCTTCCCCTCCCCTCCTCCTGCTCCTCCTTCTCTCCCCCTTCCCCTCTTCCTTCTCCTCCCCCCTTCCTCCTCCTCCTTCCCCTCCTCCTTCCCCTCCTCCTTCTCCTCCCCCTCCCTCCCCCTCCTGCTCCTCCTTCCCCTCCCCCTGCTCCTCCTGCTCCCCTCCCCCTCCTCCTCCTGCTCTTCCTCTCCCTCTCCCTCCTTCTCCCCCTCCTCCTCCTGCTCCTCCTCTCCCTCTCCCTCCTTCTCCCCCTCCTCCTCCCCTTCCCCTGTATTTAGACACAGAAGCAGTTCAGGAACTGGAGAGTAGCTTGAAGGAAATCCGCAGGACGGCCAGCCACACCGCCCTATACTATGCCGGCCTCTTCCTCTGGTTCCTGGGCCACCACGACAAGGCCAGGGAGTATGTTGACCACATGTTGAAGGTCTCCGGTGGCTCCAAAGAGGTACAGGAACATATCAGCCACGGCCAAGCAAAGCAGCATTATAGCGGGCTCACTCCCAAAGAGCCCAGGAACCAGGGCCCAACCCAGGCATCAGACCCCGGGTGTCAGCTCATTCCTTGTCTAGAGCCACATTGCTATTTGTGCATCATAGTGTCCTGTCTTTTCTATGACCCACCTTTTTCTTTTTTCTTGTCTTTTTTCTTTTTCTTTTTTTTATGGTTTTTCCTTTTCTTTTTTGGACAGGTTCTATTGCATAAACTTTTCCTGAGAGATTAAAAACAAGCACACACTCACCCCAAAGAGGGCATCAAGGATACACCAAAGTATAAATTCCTCTAAAGTTCAGTTTGGTAGAGCATTAAGTCTGTTGGGCTTGATGCCACCCAAACTGAAACAACCTCACCTCAGCCTGAATGACCTCCCATAACTGCATAGACACAGTCTCTCCGAAACAACCCCCCACACACACTCCACCTCACCCCGTATGTACCTTAGCACCTCCCATGACCACGAGACCAAGTGCAGTTAAGGCAAAATTACAG
Organism: Rhynchomys soricoides; assembly: GCA_019843965.1. Lineage (NCBI taxonomy): Eukaryota > Metazoa > Chordata > Mammalia > Rodentia > Muridae > Rhynchomys > Rhynchomys soricoides. The sequence goes on along the minus strand of JADRCH010000698.1, from coordinate 256,525 downwards.
CTAGGAGGTGGTGGTGTACACCTTTGATCTCAGCATCCCAGAGGCAGAGGCAGGCAGATCTGTGAGTTCGAGGCCAGCCTACGTAGAGCAAGTGCCAGGCCAGCCAGGGCTACACAGAGAAACAATGTCTCAGGGGAGAAAAACAAAAACATTCACTTGGCAGTGAGCCGCAGTGAGGAGCAGGCAGGTCTAAATGACCCTCCCCACTCCTCCAGTGATGGACAGCAACAAGACCAGCTTGTGATGGGCCACAGCTGCTTCCAATGATGGTGGTAACAGCTGTTGTACTCAAGACCTGGGTTCTGTAACAAGATCTCATGACAAGGTCTCAGACAGTTCACGCTGTAGCAAAGGCTACATACATACATACCCATCTCAGGACATTTTGTAAATTTTTGTTTTGAACTTATTTTTTACATGTATGGATGTTCCGTCTGCACATATGTCTGCCCCACATGCGTGACAGACGATAGTAAGCTTCCATGTGGGTACTGGAAACAGAACCCAGGTCCTCTAGAGGAGCAGTCCAAGGCTCTTAACCCCTGAGCCATCTTTCGAGGACCTTCTTCTACAGTACTCTTTAAACATCTTGAATTAGTTGCTGATGTGTAGAAAACCAGACGATTTGGCTGGCAAGATGGCTTAGGCATCTGCTGAGCCAAGGCATTTGCTGCCAAGCCCAGATGACCTGAGTTTGGGGACCCATATGGCGGTGTGCACTCCCCGGGCCGGGCCCTCCCTGTAACTGGAAGAGGGTATTCAGAGAGCAAGCACAGCCCTGCCCAAGCCCCAGTATTGTTAACATGACTGCCATGACCAGTCCATGGGGAGGGGGGTGAGGGCCTCAGTAAGGAGGACAGAGAGCTATGAAGAGTGGTAGAGATTCTTGAAAAGCAGGTGCCGGTGGGGGTGGGGGTGGGGGCTCCAGGGCTAAGCTGTAACCAAGTCCTTTACCAGTTGTATGAGGCCCAATCTGGAAGGTAAAAGAGGTCACAGGCAGTGCAGGCAGGGAATACCACCTGGCAGAGGAGCCTCCCACCGGGATCTGCACAAGCGGGCGGGGAGGGGGTTTTGGAGATGGTGGAGGGCAGGACACCAGCTAGCTGGGGTAGAAGCTGGGCAGGATGCAGACCTGTACCTTTCCCCCTGTTCTTGTTCCAGGGCTACGTGCTCAAAGGCTGGGTGGACCTCACCTCCAGTAAACCCCACATCGTGAAGAAATCCATCAAGTACCTTGAACAAGGAACTCAAGACACCAAAGATGTGCTGGGGCTTATGGGCAAGGTGGGCTGGGAGGGGGCGGGGGGCAGGTGAGGAGGTTGGGAGGGTGGAGTCCCCAGCCTTGGGCTCATGGGCAGGGGGTTGGGGAATGGGGGAAAGGTGGGGAGTGGGGAGTCCCCAGCCTGGTCGCTGAAGGTAGAGGTTTGCCAGCTGAACTCAGGCCAGATCTGAGAGACCCAGGCCCAGCAAGCAGCCCAAGGTCACATCAGTCCAGATGTGCTTTGTGTGACCTTCTTCTGGGTGTGTGTTGTATTGTTTGGAGTGCCAGGGAGTTGAGCCCAGGACTTCGCACACCCTAGGCAAGCGCTCTGCCACTGAGCTACATCCCTAGCTCCTATTTTGAGATGGGCCCTTACATACCCAAGGCTGGCTTTTTACTGTGTAGCTAAGGCTAGCCTTGAGCTCCAGGTCCTCCTGTCTCTACTTCCCAAACGTTGGTGGGACACCAATGTTGGTTAGACAAGAGTGGGAGGAGCCAGGCAGACCCTCTTGGTCCTGCCAGGGGCTGTGACCTCTGACCTTCCTCCCCCTTGGCCTGATTCTCTGTCCCTTTTCTGTACCTCTGACTTTTCCTCCCCCCAGTTCCCCCAGTCTCTCCCCACTTGTCAAAGTTACTCAGTGGCCACAAAAAAAGGAAAGCACACACTCTGCATGCTTTGAATTTCCGAAACTCTCTTTTTTTTTAATGACCCTCATTGACTCAATCTTTGAGAGAAGAAAACTGTTTTCTTACTATTTTCTGTGTGTCTGTCTGTCCTTACAAAATCCTGAAGTCGCAGGAGAGGGGCAGGATACCATGTGCAAGATCTCTACTAACTGAGCTACATCCCTGGCCCTTGAGCCTTTTTGCAAGTCCTGCTTTGGCCCTTAGGACTCCTGGCTGGACACTCCAGGGAAATAGTAACTGACAATGGGCTGCTGAGGCCATGATCCCCAGTCACAAACAATAAAGAGCTTCCCAGCCTAGCTGGCAGTTAGGCCCCCTACAGTTAAACTCTGGGCCTTTGGGCTACTGGCCCAGCCAAAAGAATCTGAAATGCCCATTGTGACCCCCAGCCCCTAAGAAGTGAACAGGACCCTGCATCACATGGAAGGTCTTCTCTTGGGCCCCCCAGGCAACATACTTCATGACACAACAGAACTTCTCCGGTGCCCTGGAGGTGGTGAACCAGGTTACCTTGGCCTTCAGTAACTTCCTGCCAGCCTTAGTCCTGAAGATGAACCTGTTCCTGGCTCGGCAGGATTGGGATCAGACGATAGAAACTGGACAGAGGTGAGGGACACACCACCTGCCAGGCATCCTCCCTTCTAGACAATTGGGGGTGCTGAAGATGGAACACAGTGCTTTGTGTGTAAGCTCTACCACAGAGCTATATAGCCTCAGCCCTTTAAATTTTATTTTGAATTGGGTTATCATTAAGCTGCACAGGCTGAGGGCTAGAGAGAAGGCTCAGCGGTTAAGAGCACTGACTGCTCTTCCGAAGGTCCTGAGTTCAATTCCCAGCAACCACATGGTGGCTCACAACCATCTGTAATGGGATCCGATGCCCTCTTTTGGTGTGTCTGGAGACAGCTACAGTGTACTCACATACATGAAAGGAAGGAAGGAAGGAAGGAAGGAAGGAAGGAAGGAAGGAAGGAAGAAAGAAAGATGCACAGGCTGGCCTTGAGCTCATTCTGTAGCCCAGGCTAGCCTCCCAGGTGACCATGACTTTAGACTGTGACTTGCCTGTTTTTCAGAGTGGTTTGGTTGTGATTGGTATGGGTTTGAGAAAGGATCTCACTGTGGTCTAGGTTGTCTTGAAACTCACTGTGTAACACAGGCTGGCCACAAACCTGTGGCAATCCTCCTGCCTCGGCCTACCAAGTGCTGGAATTACAGGGGTGAGCCTTCACACCTGGCTTGTTTGGGTTTTGTTAGTTTGTTTCATTTTTCTTATTTATTATCACAGTCAGAACCACAGTCAGTTCTCCCCCTTCCCCTACCTGGGTCCCGGGCTTCAAGGCTTGCCCAAATGCCGCCTCCCGCTGAGCTCCGAACTAGACTCAGCATCTTGTTTTTTGAGACAAGGTATCACTATGAAGCCCAGACTGTACTTGAACTCAGTTTCTCTGCTCCCAAAAGAGTCAAAAGAGTGCATCAGATCCCATGGAACTAGAGTTACAGATGGTTATGAGCCACTGTGTGGTGTGTGGGTGCTGGGTATGAAGTGTGGGTGCCTTGCAAGAACAAGCATTGCCCTTAACCACTGAGCCACTTCCTCTCCAGCCCTTCAGGTTCATGTTTTACAACTATGAGCTGAGGGGCAGAGGCTCCCTCAGAGTTTAAGAGCACAGATGGCTCTTACAATGATCTCGATCTCTCTCGTGTGTGTGTGTGTGTGTGTGTGTGTGTGTGTGTGTGTGTCGCGCACGCTCACAAACACCATGGCAAGTGTTCCGTGGTAAGTTTGTTTGGAGGTCAGAGGACAGCTCTGTGGAGCTGATTCTTTGCTGTGGGACCTGGAGCTTGCATGGCAAGTGCCATTACTCCCTGAACCATCTAAAAGTTGTATTACTTTGCTTTGTGGTTTTGGCTTTCAAATGAAAGGAAAACAAACAAACAAACAAAAACCACAAGAGCTCCTACCTTGGAGTTCCCAGGGCTTTCAGAAACATTAGCCCTGGCCAGACCTCTTTCTGTGTTGGTTATGCCTAGTTGCATTGCTTTTTTTTTTTTGGTTTTTCGAGACAGGTTTTCTCTGTGTAGCCCTGGCTGTCCTGGAACTCACTCTGTAGACCAGGCTGGCCTGGAACTCAGAAATCCGCCTGTCTCTGCCTCCCGAGTGCTGGAATTAAAGGCGTGCGCCACCACTGCCCAGCTTTTGCATTGTAATTTTGTCTGTTAATTTGAGTAACCTTGAGCTAAGTGTGGTGGCTACACCTGTAATCCCGACTCTCTGAGGGCAGAAGTGGGAGAATTCTGAGGCAAGCCTGAGTAATATAACAAGTTCAAGGCCAGCCTAGGGAACATGAGGCCTGGTCTCAAAGAGAGATAGGAGAGGGGTTGGGGGAGGGGAGATGTGGAAGGGGGGAGGGGTGGTAAGGGAGGGGAGGGGGAAGGGAGAACACAAAAATGGAGCCAGAGAGAAGGCTCAGCAGTTGAGGACTCTTGCTGCTCATCCAGAGGACCCAAGTTCAGTTCCCAGCTCAGCTCCTACATCTGGTAGTCACTACTACAACTCAAGCTTCAGGGTGTCCAGCACCCACTCAGGCATACACAAATACATATAATTACCAAATAATAAAACATAAATCTGAAGAGGCTGGAGAGATGGCTCAGCAGTTAAAAGCAGACCTGGGTTCAATTCCCAGCACCCACATGGCAACTCACACCAGTCTGTAACTTTAGTTCCAGGGGATCTGACACCCTCACACAGGCAGGCAAAACACCAGTGCACATAATATAAAAATTAATAAATTATTCTAAAAAAATAAATATAAAAAGTAGGAATGGATGTTAAAAGATCATCAGATATTTCTAATATCCCATCCTGGCTGCGCTGTGAATACGCTGTGACTTCTCTTTCTATTTCAGAATCCTTGAAAAAGACGAAAACAATATTGATGCCTGGCAAATTCTAGCTGTGTATGAGCTCGTGAAAGAAGGAAACACGGACAGAGTAAGTTGCCTCAAGACTCATCTGTAATCCCTGGAGGCAGAGGCAGGATGATCAGATAGGAGTTCAGGTCAAGACCCTGTCCACCCAAAAAAACCAGAGAGACAGAGAGACAGAGAGACAGACTCGGTTGAGCACTGAACAGATATGATACAAAGAGGAGCCCAGTGCACCCCAAGCCCCAGACCCACCCCACACCCAGACCCACACCCACCCCAGCCTCACCCAAACCCACACCCCCAGACCCAAACTCAGACCCAGCCCAGGCTTTTGAACAATGGGACATACACCATCTTTGATGAGCCCAGAGACATAGAATCTAAGGGAGTCACAGCAGGAGGAAGGAAGTTTTGGCTCCTCCCATCTGGAGAGCTCTGAGATGTGGGCTTCTGAGATGGAGCAACATAGAGAAATAGCCCGTACCAGGAGAAAACCCTTGAAAAGAACCCTGACATCATCTCTGGGGAAACAAGAACACGGATCTGCTTCCACTCCTGGCCAGGCCTTCTTCAGACCTGGCTTCAGCAGGGTCACCATAAAGGCAGGGTCAGCATCCCATGCCCTGCCGTCTTCCCTCCTCAAGCTCTGGGACCTCCCAGGTGCTCCAGCCTGGCACCTAGTGAATCCTGATTCACTGAGGAGAGCAGACCCAGCTCCCCTCCCCTTCCTCTCCCTCTCTTTTGCTCTCTTGATCCATGTGCGTGTGTGCGTGCGTGCGTGTCAGTGTGTCAGAGAGAGATGAGGGGAGAGAGAAAGAGATGAGAAAGAGGGTACAATCTTCAGGACACTCAACCTTCTCTCCACCGTGTGGGTCCCATCCCAAGGCTAGAACTCAGGATGTCAGGCTTACCCACTGAGCCCTCTCACTGGCCCCTGGGCTTCTCTTTTGACCAAGCTTTGCAACTGAGAACTGCAGCCTTGCTGCCCCCCAGCTGGGGTGTTCTCAGGAGAGTCAAGCATGTGGCTGAAGCTTCAGAATCAGTTGCCTGGGCAGCTGGGTCACCTCAGAGCAGTTGCCAGGACTCTCTGACCTTCCTCTGCTGTGCTGGGAGTCTGGATGGCAGCATTCACTCACAGGACTGTAGGAGGTCCCCTAGAATGGCAGGTGCCCATGGGGAGCACACATCAGAACAGAGCTGAGGACTTGGCCGCCACAGGCTGCAGGCAGGGGCTTAAGGGTGACGCTGTGATCTGTACGAGGCTTCCTCTAGCAGTGGTCTCTGCCTGGTCAGGTCTGGCAGGGCAGCTTCCTCATACAATAAGGGCATGGGACAGCATCATCTCTGGGGTAAATAATGTTCCTCCTACCCGTGGGGTTCTTTTGTTTATTTGTTTTATGTGAATACACACCAGAAGAGGGCATCGGATCCCATTACAGATGGCTGTGAGTCACCATGTGGTTGCTAGGAATTGAACTCAGGACCTCTGGAAGAGCAGTCAGTGCTCTTAACTACTGAGCCATCACTCCAGCCCCCACCCATGGGGTTTTGAAACAGTTCTGTTTCCCTGGGCCATGGGTGATGAGCAAAGCTGAGGGGAGCATCAGAGCAGATCCAGGAGAGGGCAATATCCAAAGCCAGGATTAAAAAGCCCCACCCAGCACTGGTTCTGTGTTTTGGGGTTCAGTTTTGCTAGGTTCCACTTAAAGACAGGGCCTAGAACTTCCTGCTAGTGAGGATGACCTTGATTCCCCCCCCCCCCCCCCCCCCCCCCCCCCCCCAGTGCCGGGATTACAGGCATACACTGCCACACTTGGTTTTATTCTGTGGAGCTCGGGGCTACACGAGTGCCAGACAAGCACTCCACCAACTAAGCTGTGCCCCCAACATTGGCTGTTGTCCCCACAGGCTGCCGACCGTGTCAGAAACCTAATCAAGGCACTAGAGACTGGAGAGCCCCACAATCCTAACCTACATCTTAAGAAGATCCTTGCCGTCAGCAGGCTGGTAAGTAGGTGGTACCCCGTTTCTGACCTACCCCCAGCCCCAAGAGAAGATCTTGGCTTCCTTTTACTTTCCCAGCATCCAACCCCTCTCCTTCCCAGCCCAGCTCAAGTCTGGACCTTCTGCCGGGTAGCACACACATCCCTGTGGCCTCTGCTCTTCTCTGGCTGTAAACAGTGACGTAATGCGGCCACTAGGAGGCGCCACAGTGACCGGAGAGTTGGGGTCACTCTCGGGTCACTGTGGGCTTTTACTGTGGGTGACCCTACTGGGGAGAGAACCACACCAGCCCTGACCTACTTCCTCGAGGTAGTAACCTGACCGACAGTGCACCTGAGCCTCCGACATCAAACAGACTAAGTTGTCAGAGAGTTTGTCTTTTGTAAAATCTTTACTCACACGCAAGGTTTACAGGAAAAAACTAAGAATCAGGCCAACCCTGGGCTGCAGGAACCAGATAGGGGTTGCTAGGTGCCACTGGGTGAATGTCGCCCTCCATGTGTGTGTCTGAGTGTCTGAATTTCTCAGCTCTGTCCTCGAGTGGAAATGGGATGTGGTTCGCCATGGCTACTTCTCATAAACAAGCTCAGAAGCTTTTCAACTAAAAACAAACAAACAAACGCAAACGCCTCCTGGTAGGAAGCTGAGAGTGGTGGTACACACCTGCGACCCCAGCACTCGGGATGTAGAGATGAGGATAGAGAGTTCAAACCCAGCCTCAGCTACACAGCAAGTTCAAGGCCAGCCTGAGCTACTGGAGACCCTGTCACAAAAACAAAACCTGTAGGTGACTACTAAAATCAGTTACTGTGGCCAGTGGAGGGAATGACTTGTGGCCCGAGGCAGGTTCCTCAGGACATAGCTAGCTAGCTGGACACACCCAGGTTCCTAGATAGAGATCCCAGATACCTCTTGGGCTCTTTGGGACCTCCCCAACTGTGCTGAAACACACACACACACACACACACACACACACACACACACACACACACACGATGTATCTTCACCAGGCAGGTTGGGCTGACAAGACTCTCTCTGTTCCCATATGTCCACTCTTGGCAGTGTGGGAGGCACCAGGTGGTCCATCGGCTTGTGAGCGGCTTCCTGGAGCGCATCTTCATGGTCACCCCTTCCTGTGCCCTTGTGGCCACAGAGCTGGGCTATCTCTTCATCCTACAGCAGCAAGAGAAGGAAGCGAGTCTGTGGTACAAGGAGGCCTTGAAGCTGGAGGGGAACAAGCTGGCTGCCTTGACAGGTCTCTGAAGGCTGGGCAGGGCAGGGCAGGGAGATAGCCCGGCAGGACGTGTGCCTGGGAGTGTGGGGGTTACTGTATCCTGGGGGTCTTCCCGTGAACCCACCAGTACAGATGAAAGGTTCAGGGCCAGTTGGGACCACCATCCTACCTACACTGTTCCGTGTCACCGCGGTGGCACCCGAATCCTACTTCATCAGAAGACTGGTAGTCTAATGCTCATTCTGGTAGCCCTGCCCCCTTCTCAGTCCCCTCAGGCCAGAAATGGAGATGTCCTCTCCTCCCGAGACACACACAGAGAGAGAGAGAGAGAGAGAGAGAGAGAGAATAGCCAAGCCCTTGTATTCACATCCTGACCTCCCTCTGCAGATCCTGAAGCTGAAAAGCCTCCAGGAGAGCTCTCTGCAGGTTTCTTTACTGTCTATCCTGTCCTGATAACTTGCTTTGTCCTTTGTGTGTCAAATGACCTTTCCAAAGGTGAATCTTAACTCTGGCCCCTTCATGGAAGAAGCTCCACTTTTCAGTGGATTTCTTTTTTTAAATTGTTGTTTGTTTGTTTGTTTGTTGAAACTGGGTCTCATTATGCCAACCAGGCTAGCCTTGAACTGGTAATCCTCCGGCTTTAGCCTTCTAGATGTTGGGGTTACAGGCACGTACCAGCACAGCCAGGGCTCTTGGGTTTGTTTTAGTTTTTGAGACAGTGCCTCCTGTAGCCCAGACTGATCTGGAACTCACCATGTAGCCAAGGCTGACGCCAAACTTCTGATCTCTCCACCTCTACCTCCAAATGTTGGGATCACAGGTGTGTGCCACCAAGCCCCGTTTATGTGGTGTTCAGTGGTGGTTGTTTTCTTGGTTTGGTTTGGTTTTTGAGACAGGGTCTCTCTGTGTAGCCCTGGCTGTCCTGGAACTCACTCTGTAGACCAGGATAGCCTTGAACTCAGAGATCCAATTGCCTCTGCCTCTTAAAAGTTGGGATTAAAGGTGTGCACCGCCACACCTGGCTGGTGCTATATTTTGAACCCAGGGCTTTATACATAGTGAAGAAGCTCTCCAAAAATCAGGCGACATCACCCTTTCCTTTATTCCCAGCTGGCATCCCTGACCTTTCTATAATTTTTTTAAAAACAAACAAACAACAACAAAAAACAAAAACAAGCTCAACTCTAATCTGTATGTGTTCTCTGAGGTACCGGGGTTTGCTTGGGGTAGAGGAAGCTGGCTCAGTGCTCGGAGCATCTGTTCTTGGCTAGCCCTGAGGAGCTGAATCTTGATGTCCCTTGTTGTAAGCTCTGACCTCCCTGAGACATAGTGTAGCTATCAGGGCAGGTGTAACTTTCTGTTCAACGGTTAGGCTGGCCTTCACACCAACACCTCTCCTCCATCTGGAATCCTGGGGAAATGTTTATCATCTGTCTATCTATCTATCTATCTACCTATCTATTATTTAGAGGGAAGGTCTTGTGTAGCACAGGCTGACCTCAAAATTAATACAGCTGAAAATGGCCTTGAACCAGCTCTCTTGCCTCTGCCCCCAAGTATAAGCATTATAGGCATATACTGTGAAGGCTTTTATTTTACTTTATTTTGTTAATGTGTGTGTGTTGCCTGTATGCATGTGTGCATGTGTGCAAGCCTTGGCACACATATGGAGATCAGAGGACACCTTTGATTCTCTTCTTCCACCTTTATGTCGGCTCTAGGGAATCAAACTCAGGTCACCAGGCTTATGCAGTGAGCACCTTTATCTGCTGAGCACTCTGGCCAGCCCCAAAGGCTTTCTTAAAAGATGACTCCAAGCTGGATGTTGTGACACATGACTTTAATCCCAGCCCTCAGGAGGCAGGGACAGGCAGATCTCTGTGAGTTTGAGGCCAGCCTGGTCTACATAGAGAACTCCAGAACAGCCAGGGCCACAATAAACAAACAAGCAAACAAACAAATGTAGAAGAAGACTCCATTGCAAACATGTGAGAAGAGAAAAGTGACTTTAGCAGACTAGAAATTTCAGGTGCCTCGAAGGTAAACAGTGTCTACATGTGGGAATTCCAAGCATGACAAAAACTTGTGAGTCAGCATCGGCAGAGAAGAGCCAGCTAAAGACCAACGCTGGGCATGGTGGCCCAAGCCTGCCATCCCAGCCCCCGAAGACTGAGGCAGAGGCCATCTTCCCCACACAGAGACCCTGTCTCAGAAAACAACAAAATGAGCAGACCAGCTTTCTCCAAAGAGTCCCAGGGAAATGAGAAACACAAGCCCAAGGGTATCAGAGGCAGAGAGCAAAAGCTCACAGTGGGACAGGCATCCGGGAAGTAGATTGCTGGAACATTCCAGGAGACCCTTACAGAACACTGAAGGGAGCAGAATGTGACCCCAGAAGACATCCAGCACTGCTCAGCACATGGGCAAATCTCCTGAAGCATTCACTCACCACACTGAATCCTTCCCAGCTTCCTCATCTCAGGGAAAGCCCCAGCAGGCAGCCAGAGGGAAGCCAGCTGATGCAAGTCTGTCTCACACAAATCTTACCTAGGACAAGCTCAGCCTTCACTTGCTGGAGTCCCCATCTCAGCTGACCCAGAGGGGCAAGTCAGGGGGAAGTGCCAGCCTGAGCTTAGTTCTACCAACTATCCCAGGCTGAGTCTTTGTTACTTCTAGATCTGCAAGCAGTGTACAGGGCAGGGGTTGTGCAGTGAGTCATGCAAACTAGGGAGCCCCTGAAGAGCAAAGTCAAACCCTAAAGAGCCTGGGACTTCCCTATGATTGAACTAAAGGACACCATCAGCTGGGCATATCAGTGCACGCCTGTCACTAACTTGCCAGGCAGTGGTGGCGCACACCTTTAATTCCAGCACTCGGGAGGCAGAGGCAGGCGGATTTCTGAGTTCGAGGCCAGCCTGGTCACAGCTACACAGAGAAACCCTGCCTCGAAAAACAAACAAACAAACAAACAAAAAAGTCACTAACTTAAAAAAAGTGTTCATTCCCCCTAATAATCAAAAGAATATGTATTAGAACTCATCAGTGAGAGAGAGAGCGCGCCCAAGGTGCCGGTAGAGGTCAGAACTGTAGAGGTCAGAAGAGGGCGTCAGATCCCCTGGAGCTGGAGTTGCAGGCGGTAGTGAGCCCTCTGTTGTGAGTGCTAGGAACCTGATTCTGGTCCTCCGCAGGAACAGGGAGCACTGTTACCAGCTGAGCCTACCTCCAGCCCCTCCTGTCACATTAGACTGGTAAAAGATTGAAATGTGTCTGAGGTTGGAAGGAAGGATCCGTTTCAATTCTTAGCAGGGACAGCAAGATGGCTGCGTGGGTAAAGTGGCCTCCTGCAAGCCTGATGACCTGAGTTCAGCCCCCAGGGCCCACAAAGGACAGAACTGACTCCCACTGGTTGTCTTCACAAGCACAACACGGCAGACACGCTGGTGCATGCGCACACACACATATACCCAGGGCTTCATGCATGCTATACCCTGAACCCCCAAATGCAGACCTTCGAGTAGCTGTGTGTACATTAATAACAAATACTTAGAAAAATATGTAAGGGTTAAACCCCAAGTTCTTAGTGGCGGTATCACTGGAGCCATTGTTAACAGCCAGCATATGAATGAGGGATCCTTGCTGTCTTTCTGCTTCAGTTCCCCGCCCTGCACATGCCCGGCTCCTTCAGTTTGTAAGGATGTGAGGACACCAGCCTGGGGTCCCTCCTTCCTCCTCAGTCCCGCTGCCCTGGCTCTGCAGGGCTGCTGGCTCTGCTGCCCGCCCGCCCAGCTTCGTTCTTATCCATCTCCAGGGAGCATCTGGTGCCAGATCCTACAGGGCCAGCTGGAGGAGGCCGCTCACCAGCTGGAATTCCTTAAGGAGGTCCAGCAGTCCCTTGGGAAGTCTGAGGTCAGAGCTAATGGGCAAGGATGGCTGGGAAGGGAGCATCTCCAGCAGAGGGCGATCAGAGTGACCCATCTTATGGCTCGGGCCAGCCTCCGCTCCCAGGCCAGCCTCACCCTGAACCCAAGCCTCTCTTGCACAGGTGCTGATTTTCCTGCAAGCCCTTGTAGCAGCTAAGAAGCAAAAGCAGGAGCAAGAGGCCACAGCGCTCCTGAAGGAGGCAGTGGAACTGCACTTCTCCAGCATGCAGGGCCTGGCCCTGAGCCCCGAGTACTTTGAAAAGCTGGACCCCCTCTTTCTGGTCTGCATCGCCAAGGAGTATCTGCATTTCTGCCCCAAACAGGTTAGGGGAACCCATCTTCGTGGCAGGGGCCTAAATCGCAGGCTTGGATGGTGCTCACATGAAGGATAGAGTCAAGGGCTTTCCCTGGCCAGGCACCAGGCCAGCCTGAACTGTAAGCAAGCAGGGGGCCAGTGTTTTCCTGGGTTTTGTTTGTTTGTTTGTTGACATGTTTTTGAGACAGGGTTTCCTGGAGCCAAGATTAGTCTCTAGTTGATTTATCCATAGCCAGGGATGACCTTGAACTCCTGATCCTCCTGCCTGCACATCCTGAGGCTGGAATTTCAGTTGTGTGCCACCACATCAAGTCTATGAGGTGCTGGGCATGGAACTCAGTGCTTTAACTAAGCAAGTGCCCCACCCACTGAGCGACAGCCACAGCTCCAGTGCTTCTCAAACTGGACTGAGTTGAAGCCAGGTGACCTCAGAGGCTATTCTAGTCCAGAGTTGGATGTCCCGGGGGAGGTCAAAGCCTTGCATCTCTCAGCACAAGCTCCCAGGCCTTTCTGGATGTATGGTGCAGGGACCATGCTTTGGGTGGGTTGTACACTGGCCATGCACCTGTCTATACCCTGGCAGGAACTATAATCCCAGCACTGAGAAGGTAGAGGAAGGAAGATCAGAAGTTCAAGAATGTTGGCACCGGAGAGATGGCTCAGTGGTTGAGAGCACTGGCTTCTCTTCCAGAGGTCAAGGGTTTAATTCCCAGCACCTAACCTATATGGCAGCTCGCAACTGTCTATACCTGTATGGGATCCAATTTCCTCTTCTGGTGTTGATAGATGTGCAGACAAAACATCCATATACATGATATAAATAAATAAATCTTAAAAAAAAGAAGAAGAAGAACCTCAAGACTGTCCTTAGCTGCATAAGGAATTCAAGGCTGTCATGGGCTATGTGAGACCCCGTCTGGGGGCCAGTTTTTTAGAAAGAGGAAGAGGTAGGAGAGAGAATAAGGCAAACCACACATTTATCCCCTGGTGTTCCCACAGCCCCGGTCACCCGGTCAGCTCGTGTCTCCACTTCTTAAACAAGTCGCCATGATCTTGAGTCCTGTGGTGAAGGTGGCCCCGGCCATGATGGAACCGCTGTATGTGATGGCTCAAGTCAAGTTCCTCTCAGGTGAGCAGTGAGTCCCAGCAGACACTGATGGGGCTTCTGCCCTAGGGTTATATCCTGGGAAGTAACCTTGCCTGGGATACTTTTCCTATATGTGACATACATACACACCTGCATACATGCATGCATACATACATACATATGTACATACATATATCATAGAATGCTGCTAAGGAGGAAGCAAAGGTGGACATGTAGGTAAGAAAAGTGTCTTGGTGAGGCGCTAGAGTGTGGGGCTTTCAGAGGATTGCTGAGGCCACCGTCCGGTCTGCCAGCTCCTCCTGTGTCAGCTCAGGCATCCGAGAGAAAAGGGAAGCAGGCTCCATGGTTGCCCAGTTGTTCTCTCTGACACTCAGCCCTTACCTGGTCTCCAGTCGGCTCTCTGTTGAGTGGTTTTGCTCATCTGAGGGCTCCTAAGTCTTCATCCTCAAGGTCTCTGTGCTAGGTTTACTCTTAGCTTTACGGTCTCCTGGGCTCAAGGCCACGGAAAGACTGTCCCAGAGGCACTGGCAGCTACCAACATGTTTGGGACCAAAGCTAAGTCTCCAAGTGCTTAGGTTGCCATGGTGACTTCTTCCTTTCTCCACAGCACACAAGAAAAGATGAGGGAGTTTGGGACCCAAAAGAGGTGTAGCCCAACCTCCAGGTGAGGGAATCCAGGCAGCAGCTGTGGAGAGGCCTGGCTACAGAGGGAGGAAGTGCACTTCCTAGCCCACAGCACCCTGGCATTAAGCTGCCCCTATCAAACAGGGCTGCCGCTTGGCTTCAAAGAGGCCCCCAAGTCTCCCAGTGTCAGGAGTTCAGACCTCCATGAAGAGAGGTCTTCTTACATGAAGACTTCGTCCCTCCAGCTGAATGCATGACTACATCCCAAGTCCCACATCCAAAAGATAGCATGTCAAGGCCCAAGAAGATACATTGCCTACTTAGCATGCTTGAGGTCCTGGGTTCAATTTCCAGCACCACCAAAAATAAAGATAAAATACAAGGATCAGAATGCCAGCCTTACAGGGTCATGTGGCTATTAAGTCAAGTCAGATTTTCTCTTCTTTCTTTTTTCTTTTCTGATGTTGTTTTCTTTTTTTTTTTAATTTGTTTTTTTTTTTTTTAATTTTTATTTATGAGTACACTGTAGCTGTCTTGAGGCATACCAGAAGAGGGCATCGGATCCCATTACAAATGGTTGTGAGCCACCATGTGGTTGCTGGGAATTGAACTCAGGACCTTTGGAAGAGCAGTCAGTGCTCTTAACTGCCGAGCCATCTCTCCAGCCCTATTATGTTTTTCTGAGACAGAGTTTCTATGTGTATCCTGGAACTCACTCTGTAGACCAGGCTGACCTACGAACTCTCAGAAATCCTTCTGCTTCTGCCTCCTGAGTACTGGGATTAAAGGCACGCACCCACCCTCCTGGCTTAAATTAGACTTTCTAACAGGTCTTGCAGGGCAGAGGAAAGAGCTCGGTCATCAAAGTGCTTTCCTTGCAAGCAGAGGACCCGAGTCTGCCCCCATGCTTGTAGTACTAGGGCTGGAGAGGCAGAGATACGATGGAATCTGAGGGCTTGCTGGTTGGCAAGCCTAGCCTACTTGGTGAGCTCCAGGTCGGACAAAGACCCTGTCTCAACACGAAGTGGGTGGCTCCTAAGGAATGACACTAGGTGTTATCCTCTGGTCTCTCTCTCTCTCTCTCTCTCTCTCTCTCTCTCTCTCTCTCTCTCACACACACACACACACACACACACACACACACACACACACACACATACACACACACACACACACACACACACTCAAAATTTTAAAACTGGGTAAGACACCAATGTCGAGACTTCCAAATGGCCGTACCTATGAAATCTAGTCTCCTGCCCTCACTTGTTGGGTCCTGGGGGGCTCCTGAAGATCCCTGGATGCAGACTTTGGTTTCATGTTCCTAGGGGAGCTGGAAAATGCGCAGAGCACCCTGCAGCACTGCCTGGAGCTGGACCCCACCTTTGTGGATGCTCACCTCCTCATGGCCCAGATCCACCTGGCCCAGGGCAACTTTGCCATGTGCTCCCATTGCTTAGAGCTGGGTGTCAGCCACAACTTTCAGGTGGGAGCTTTTCACACTCTGTGACACACCCAGCTGTTGCACCCCTTTCTGGACAGTTGCCTGGGGGAGGGAAAAGCCACATAAAGGCATAAGCATCCCCCAGACCCTCTAATCCACAGGCAGGGCTGACTCCTCAGCTCCCCTGGAGAAGTTTCTGGGGCTTCTGTATGAACAGCAGAGGTAAGCTGGACCCCACTCGGCTCTGCCTCTCCTAGGTCCGAGACCATCCCCTCTATCACTTTATCAAAGCCAAGGCCCTCAATAAGACAGGTGACTATGCTGAGGCCATAAAGACCTTAAAAATGATCATCAAGGTGCCCACCTCGAGGACAGAAGAGGGCAGGAAGTCCCGAAGCCCCTCCGTTCGGCCCAGCGAGCGGGCATCCATCCTGCTGGAGCTGGTAGAAGCCCTCCGACTGAATGGGGAGCTGGTAAGAAATGCCAGTGTTTGGGGGCTGGGGATTGGGCTCAGTAGGTAAAGAGCTTGCTGTGAAGGCCTGAGGAGGACCAGAGTTGAAGTCACCAGAACCCACAGTTCGTCTGAGAGTTTTAGGCTCAGTGAGAGAGACCTGCCTCAGTAAATAGAGTGGAGAACAACTGAAGAAGACATTTCTGTCAGACACTTCCCTCCTCACGCAGACAAAGAATGAGCAGAGTACGCACACTCATGCCTCCACCCCTCAGTGGGAACATGCATGTGCACACGCATGCACACCACACACAGAGACACACAACAAAGAAAGGAAGGAAAGAGAAAGAGAAAGACATGCTTGGCTCCCCTCCCCTGGAGCACACTAGAGGCCTCAGGAGATCAGGCCTGGGCCAAGCTCCCACTGTGCCAGATGTTACTTGGGCTATGATTTGAGCCCTTTCTGTTGGTTTGGTTTGGTTTGGTTGAGACAGGGTCCCACTATGTGCGATTAGCTAGCCTGGAACTCACCTTGTAGATCAAGCTGGCCTCAAACTCACAGAGATCCCCCAGCCTTGGCTGGAGGGAAGAGCAAGACTTGGAACTGGAGTCTTTATGGTACCCTGACCTCAGTAGCCTTGCCAACTCACAGGAAGTGGTCTGTCGTGGACCATCTCTGTGACCAGGGCCCATAGCCTTCCCCTGTGAACCTGAAAAAGACAGGAAACTAGCCTGAAAAAGACAACTGCTCACTCTTTCAAGATACAGGGACTGTGGCGGTGGCTCAGCTGGTAGAGTGCTTCCCGTGCAAGCATCAGAACATAGGTTTGAGCCTGAGAAGGGGGGGAGGGGGGGCACAGCATGGAGGTTAGCTTGGTCTACATAGTGAGTTTCAGGCCAGCCAGGGCTATACAAGGAGACACTGTCTTTAAATGTGTGTGTGTATACAGATATATACATATGTATACACACACATATATACATATTTTTATTGTGGATATGTATTGTATGTACATATATGTATATGTGTATATATTATTTATATTTATTGATGTAATTATGTGATTTTAGCACACACACACACACACACATATGCTGGAGAGATGACTCAGTGGTTAAGAGCACTGGCTGCTCTTGCAGAGGATCTGGTTTCAGTTCTCGTCGGTGGCTCACAACTACCTGTAACTCCAGTTCCAGACATCTGATTCTCTCTTCTGGCCTCTAAAGGCATGTATACACTCACACACAGGGGGGGGGGGGAGGACTCAAAAATGGATATTTTTTTCTGTTTTTGGTTTTTTGGGTTTCTCTGTGTAGCCCTAGCTGTCCTGAAACTCACTCTCAGATCAGGTTTCTAGCCTTGAACTCACAGTAATGCTTGCCTCTGCCCCCTGAGTGCTGGGATTAAAGGCATGTGCCACTAGCACCCAGCAAAAATAAATATTTCTTTAAAAGTTAAAAAAAAGCTGGACAGTATTTGATTGTTCAATTTGATTTTTTGTTTGCTTTTGCTTTTTTAGCTTTGAAGATCTACCATTAGTTTATTATTGTGTGTGTACATATGTACACATGTTGTTGTAGCAGTGTCACATCACGCATAAGTGGAGATCAGAGGACAAACTGTGGCAGTTGGCTCCCTCCTTCCACCATACTGGTCCTGGGGATCGAACTCACATCGCCAGCTTTAGCAGCAGACATCTTAACTCACTGAGCCATTTCATCACCCCTTGGTGTTTTTTGATTTTTTTAAGAAACTGTCTGTGTAGTCTAGATTGGCATGACATTCACATCCCTCCTGCCTCAACCTCTCAAGTGTTAGGATCGCAAGTGTCCGTTGTCATGACTGGCCTCCCAGCTAAGCTCCCGGGGCAAGAGTGGGGTGGGATGAGCTGTCCCCATTAGAGGAGACACAATGGGGGGCGGGGGCAGAATCTGTGGGTTCTAAAGAATAGTCTTTGCCTCCACAGCTGCTCTGCAGATGCCTGAGAGCCATATTGGCTCAGGAGCACCAGGCCATGAGCTGAACCCAGGGGTGGGGAAGGTGGTAGAAATCGCCTCAGGTCACCTGTAATAGGTAAAGAGAGGGTCTGTTTGGTCCCAAACATTGTAGCATGAGGCCACCAAGATCATGCAGGATGCCATCAACGAGTTCAGTGGCACTCCAGAGGAGATGCGCATCACAGTTGCCAACGTGGACTTGGCCCTGAGCAAGGGCAACGTGGACCTGGCACTGAACATGCTAAGAGGCATCACGTTCAAGCAACCCTGCTACACAGAAGCCAAGGAGAAGATGGCCAGCATCTACCTGCATACGCGCAAGGATGTGCGTCTCTACATCAGCTGCTACGTGTAAGCCCCACCTGCAGCAGGTGGCACCTTTCCCTCTGGCCGCTGGGTGTTTTCTCAGGTTGTATACCTTCAACTGGGTCTCCCTCCAGAGTGTATCCCCAGAGTGCATTAGACCAAGGTATAAGCACCTCATAGGTCTCCCTGCCTGTGGGTGACTTCTGAGGACCTGCTGCCAGCCCCCTCCTCTGCATCTCTGCCCTGAGTGGCTTACATTCAGGTGGGAGGATCTAGGCCTGGATCCCAGAACTGATGCCAAAGGCATCGAGAGAACACATTCACACTCTGGCCCCTCACTCTGCCTTTCCTTGAAGAACCATGGTGCAGGGCCTCGGGGATGACCAGTGTGGGCTGGGTGAGGAGAGAGTGGAGCTGAAGGTGGTGGCCCCATCCCTCTGTCTCCCAGGAGTTGGTGTTGTGACCTCAGGGGCCTCCCCAGCCTCTTTCTCTGGTAAAAACTAGTTTGGAGGCTGGAGAACTGGGAGTGTAGAAACCGATGACAGCATAGCATGTCCTGCCAGCTATGGCCCGGAAGGCAGGTGAGAGCCTGGCTAAGATGGCTCTCAGGGCTCCCCAGGATCTCCATGACTCAAGAATGGTGGACGGTGTGCATTAGGCAGGCCCGGGCCTGAGAGCTGCAGTTGATTTCTCCTGTAGGGAGCTTTGTGAACAGCTGCCTGGCCCCCACAGCAGCCTGCTACTGGGTGACGCTTTCATGAACATCCAGGAGGTAAGTGGGAGAACCCTTACTAGCTCCCAGGATCACTCCTCCACTGGGGGTGGGGTGGGGGAGAAAAAGACACCCCCTTCCACACTTTCCCCGCCAGCCTGAGAAGGCCCTGGAGGTGTATGAAGAGGCCTATAGAAAGAACCCTCATGATGCGTCCTTGGTCAGCAGGATCGGACAAGCCTACGTGAAGACCCACCAGTATGCCAAGGTGAGGTTGCCCTGGGGAAGGGCCAGCCGCACAGGGAAGGAAAGAAAAGCCCATATGTCAGGGCTGTAGATGGGAAGGGACAGAGTGTTTCCACTCTAGCTACCTGCTAAGGATGTGACCAGTGGTGAGCTCAGCCAGTCTACACCGAAGCCTGCTCCACTGAGTCCTGAGCCCCATTGGGGGAGTGTATGTAAAAGTAGGGCATTAATCTTGGGCATCTGTGTGCTGCGGGACAGTCTAATGCAGTACCTGCTGAAGGGACACGGCATTAGCCACCCCCATGCAGAGCCAAACAGAGGCCCCTATGTCTTGTTTGCACTAAGGCCATTAATTACTATGAGGCTGCCCAGAAGATCAGCGGGCAGGACTTCCTGTGCTGTCAGCTGGCCGAGCTACTCCTGAAACTGAAGAAATACCACAAAGCAGAGAAGGTGCTGAAGCAAGCCTTGGAGCGAAACTCTGGTGAGGTGGCATTGGAACCCCTCGGGGCCCTCCCACATTAGCTGGGGACCTGAACCCAGCCCTCCCCATCAACCCCATGAGCCAGACTACCCTGACTGGCATCTGTCTCTTTGTAGGGGTCAAGGACGTCCCAAACATGATGAATGAGGTCAAGTGCTTGCTTTTGTTGGCAACGGTTTACAAGAGCCACAAGAAGGAAGAAGTGATGGAAACGCTGAATCAGGTAACTGGCCAAGGTCTTTATTTCCTGAGGGCTGCAGAAGGGAAGGGGCTTGGCCCACGGTCTGCCAGAGCGACCGGGCCTTCACCACTGCTCATTCATGCTACTGCTTTGCTCATCAGTCATGGTGAATCTGAGAATGCTAGGCTGGGCTGGGCTGGGCAAGAAGGGCCAGAAGTAAGAGAGGCTTTGTCCTTACGGAGGGTGACATGGTCTGAGGTGTTACAGCAGCAACGGCTATCTGCGCTGAAAACTCGAACTC
>JADRCH010000698.1:215838-236307 GCA_019843965.1 Rhynchomys soricoides | reverse complement strand
ACTCGCTATGTAGCCCTAGCTGGCCTAGGACTCACTATGTAGACTATGCTGGGTTAAAAGCCTGAATGACCATGCCTGGATCTAGTCATTTTTTTTTTTTCACTATTTATTTAATGTATACGGATGCTTTGTCTGCATGTCCATCTGCACACCAGAAGAGGACATCAGACCCCGTTATACATCAGACTCTGTTACATTGTGAGCTGCCATTCGTGTGCTGGGAATTGAACTCAGGACCCCTGGAAGAACAGCCAGTGCTGTTAACCCACTGAACCATCTCTCTAGCCCTCATCCAGCTAGTTTTCTGAGACAGGGTCTTAGTATGTTTACCAGGCTGGTCTTGAGTTCACTATGTAGCCTAGGCTAGCCTTAAGGTAGTCCTCCTACTGAATGGTAGTATCCCAGGTGAGCATTACAATCTGTGTCTGGCTTCTCCACTCTCTTTTTAAAATTTCACAGCAATCCTTTGGGCTAAACATTGTGAGATTCCCATCTAACAGATAAAACTCAAAGGCAAGGACAGATGTCTAGGGCTTATGGTGATTGAACTCAGTTCTAGAACTTTTAATAGTGTGAAAGCAGTGCGCAGACAATAGAAACTGTACTTTGAGTCCCGAATTTTCACTTTTCCTGGGCTGGAGGTATATGATGCTGCCCCAGAGGCTAGCGGCAGCAGTGAGCAACAGATTCCAATTGGCTGCTCACTTTCAGACTCACCTGATGCTCTACACTGTAACAGTTGCTGAGCTATGATGCCCAGTGGGTTGGATACATCCAATGCTTTTTTTATTCTATCTGTATGAGTGTTTACCTTCACATATATATGTGCACCACATATGTGCCTTGCGCCTATGGAGATCAGAACAGGGCATGAGATCCCTTGGGATGGGAGTTATAGGTGGTTGTGAGCTGCCCTATATGGGTGCTAGCAACTGAACTCAGATACTCTACAAGAGCATCATGAGCTCTTAACTGCTGAGCCATGTCTCCAGCCCATGAATTTTGATTTTTTTTTTTTTTTTTTTTTTTGAGACGGGATCTCACTATGCAGCCCTGGATGATCTAGTACTTACTATATAAACCAACATTTCTGTTTTCTTTTTTTCTTTTTTCTTTTCTTTTTACTTTCTTTTTACTTTTTTTTTGTTTTTGTTTTTGTTTTTGTTTTTGTTTTGAGACAGGGTTTCTCTGTGTAGCCCTGGCTGTCCTGGAACTCACTCTGTAGACTAGGCTGGCCTCGAACCCAGAAATCCACCTGCCTCTGCCTCCCAAATGCTGGGATTAAAGGCGTGCACCACCACTGCCCAGCTTGACCAACATTTCTTAACCTTTGGTTTTCGACTCCTTTGGGAGTTGAACGACTCTTTCACAGGGGTCGCTTTCAGACCATTGGAAAACGTCAATATTTACATTACTATTCATCGCACTAACAAAATTACAGTGATGAAGTAGCAACAAAAATAATCTTATGGTTGGGGGTCCCCACAACATGAGGGACTGTGGTAAAGGGTCGCAGCATCAGGGAGGTTGAGGACCATTGAAATAGACTAAGCTGGGCTTGAACTCAAAGATCCTCCTGTGTCTTCCTCCCAAGTGCTAGAGTTAAAGGAGTGTACCAGCACACTAGGACCAGTGTATCCTTTACTGGTCCCCATCTTATAATGGGTTTATCATAGTGAAGCTGAGATCTGACGGCTGCCTGTACCACCCATCTTCTCTCCACACCAAGCCTTCCCTGATCCAGTCACCCTTGTCCATTCCCATTCCTGCCCTGCCTCTCCACCCACGAGTGCAGGCTCCCACTTGTTCCCAGGATGTATTGTGTGGTTCTAGGAGACACCAGCAGTGCCATCACTTGAGGTGACTTCTCTTATTTAATCCCCCAGTCCCTGCTCATCTCTCTGTCATGGAGGAGGGCAGTGCTAGTTCGTACCCACTTTCTGAAACCTGCCTGTCTCTCCTGCTCCTCACCTCATCCACTCACCTGTTAGATGGGTGAGAGGTGCCTCAAATGCCAGAAAGGAGAGCGGCACAGAGCAGCTGTACCCATCCGAGCACAGCCCGCGGACATGGTTTAGTTGCTAGCATACATGAAGCCCTTGGTTCTGTCTCCAGGACCACATGAACCAGGTCTGGTGGCACAGGATCAGAGGTTCAGAGTCATCCTTGACTATACAATGGGTTCCAGGCCAGCCTGTCTCAAACAACAAAAGCTAACTTGAGCTGGGCATGGTGATGCACGCCTTTGATCCCAGAACTCTACAGGCAGAAGCAGGCAGATACTCTGTGAGTTGAGGCCAGCCTGGTCTACATAACAAGTTCTTTATCAGCCAGGGCTACATGAGACCTTGTCTCAAAAGTAAAACACCACCAGTAATAAAAACAACCCAGCCTGCTTTGTGCACCTCTTGTGTGTTGCTCCAGCCTACAAGACAGCAAAGCAAGTTAGACACAGCCTCAAGGTGTGATGAGGCAGGCAAGTGAGTGCAGTAGTTTCTGCTTCACCCTCAGGGGCAGTGCCAGCCTACCTCCTGCATGATGAGGGCATGGCCTTAAGTTCCTCAAGGCACCCTTTCTTACCCTGCCAGCTGTGGAACACCGGAAATCCCTGTGTTCTGACAGATGGGCTCAAGGTTTCTGAACCTAGCCTCATTGGTTCCCCAAGGCCTTGGACCTCCAGTCCCGGATACTGAAGCGGGTTCCTCTGGAGCAGCCAGAAATGATCCCCTTCCAGAACCAGCTGGCAGCCTCCATCTGCATCCAGATTGGGGAGCATCATCTCACAGAGAAAGATTACGACAACGCTGTGAAAGCCTACAAGGATGCCCTCACCTACTCCCCCACAGACAATAAGGTGTGTGGCCCTCAGAGTAACACCCTGAGGGTTGGGGAATGTGGCTCAGTTGACAAAGAACTGGCCTAGTATTCATAGAGCTCTGGGTTCAGTTCCTAGTAGCTTACAAACCAAGTAAGATGGTACACATCTGTTACCTCAGCCCTTGGAAGGTGGAGGCAGGATCAGGAGTTTGGGGGTATCCTTGCTGAGTGAGGCCTTTCTTCTCTGAGGAGCTGCAGGTGTAAAGGGGGAGGGAGGCCTCCCGGGTCGCCAGTGGCTCTGGTTGACTCTGGGCCCTCAACTACTACAGTTCTTAGAGCAAGGCCAGGAGGGCCATCTTTGGACCATTTACAGAAGCAAGAATCAGAAAGATACTCTGAAAGCCACGTTCGCCTGGCCTTTGCAGGTTCCCACCGCTTGGGGTGAGGGGGGATGGTAAGAGTTGTGGCTGCCAGGCTCCTCGGGAATGGAGCCCAGGCTGAGTTTCCAAGCCAGCAGAGTTGTCCGAGGGGCGTGGTTCCATGAGAGGAGCCAGTTCACGCTAAGTTCACACCGAAGGAAGAGCCTAGCGGTGGGAGAGATTGCTTAGCGCACAAAGCCCTGGGTTCAGTCCCCAACACTGCACCACACCTTTCAACCTGGAGGTCACCCTTGACTACACAGTGAGTTGGTGGTCAGCCTGTCTTAAAAAATATACCTAAGTGTATTGTATTGAAAAAAACAAACTGGTAACTGTTCCCTGGTTCGTACCAGGTACAGTTCCTTGGACACAGTAGGGCAGAGCATGAGTCTCGCCTACAGATTGCCCTTGGGCAAGAGGAAAGTAAGAACCCTGTAGGAGACTCTAACACATTAACTATCATCTGTCCTGGAGTCTGGGGCACAGAGGAATCCCCAAAGGAAGGAGCAGAGGCCAAAGGATGAGATTAATGAGTTAGCCAAGCCCCATCTCATTCTGCTGCTAAAACCGACAGAATGGCAGGGAAACTTGGTGAGATGGGAGGGCAAAAACCATCATCCACCCAAGGCCGGGGGGGGGGGGGGGCCTGCTTTAGAAGCCAGCTGATAGGCCAGGCGGGGCCCAAAGGGAATTCGGAGTCAAAGGTGATTGCCGGTTTTCCCGGGCCTGTGGTGCTGGCTTGTTGCTCTGTCTGGTCTTGTCGTAGGTGGTGCTGGAGCTGGCGCAGCTCTACCTGCTTCAGGGGCAGCTGGACTTGTGTGAACAGCGCTGTGGCCCCCTCTTAGAGATGGAGCAGACCCACGAGAGAGCCTCTGTGGTAGGAGATGTCATGCTGCACACCTCCCCGGGGGCCTTGGGACCAGATTTGGACTGCTTCCTAATTGACCCTGAGATGCCTCGAGGGCTTTGAGACCGGGCCCCAGCCTCCTGCTCTGCCCTTCAAAGGGAGGGATGGGCAGGCCAGCAGAGGGCAGCAGCAACCTCTGCGCCAGGCTGTGAGGGCGGGGCGGGGTTGAACGGACTTCAGGGGAAACCACACCCACTATGAGGTGAAGGTGAAGGTCCTGTGACTGGAAGCCTGGGAAATGACCCTCCCTGGCCAGGCCTTCTAGCCTGTCTGTTACCCACACCTCCTCCAGGGTCACCCCAGGCTCACTCACACTTTGCAGAGTCAGAAAGTAACCTTCGATCTCCACCTTCCGGGTAGGGTGTCCCGGGTCCCACAGGCTCTCTGGACCAGGGAGGATACGGGAGAGTCTTTTCTGCCCTTCCTCTCCGCCAGCCCCCATGCATGCCACTGTCAGGAATACACAGCTTGTGTGTCTTCTGATAGATGCTGGCTGACCTGATGTTTAGAAAACAAAACTACGAAACCGCCATCAATCTCTACCGCCAAGTGCTGGAGAAAGCTCCAGGTAACTAGGACCAGCAGACTGTCTCTTCACCCAACTGACAAGACTATCCCAGAGAAGGGTGGGCCTTCTCCCCTCCTTCCTAGCTGGTCGCAGGAAGCCCATTTCTTCCCAATTGTTCCCAGAGAGGCAGGAAACTGATAAAGACCCAGAACGTGGCAGCCCTTCCTGAGTCCAAAGGGCCAGTTCCTGGATCCAGGCACTTGGCACTGGAGCCAGGACAGCCTGTCTGTCCCTATATCTCTGCAGCCACTGGAACTGAACAGTCTCCTCTACTGTCACGCCCACTTGAAAGACACTAGATGTTCTCGCTTGATTGTAGCTGCACCCCTGCTTGCTACTGAATGAAACAGCTGCTTCAAGGGTCAACCCTGAAGCCCAAGCCCCGGGCCCAGACAGTCCACAGGAGTCACCACCGGCCCAGCGGTCATGGTTAGGTCTATGGTCTTAGAGTCAAGGTTCCTGGGTCTGAATCCTGATGTCACTTGGCTGTGTGGCCTTTGAAAAACTATTTCACTCCTCCACGTTCTTTGTCCTCATCTGTCAAATGGGGACAGAAAGAATATTTACCTATAGCAATGTCACAGGCAGAACACAGAGTACAGTGTAAGTGCCAGATTAGTAAATGTAACTAACTGTGCTGTCACTCTGTGTGTGTGAGAGAGATAGACAGATATAGACAGACACACACACAAAGACACAGAGTGTGCCTAGAGGTCAGGGGACGACACGGGTGACCCTGTTCTACCACCTTCATCCTCATTCCCTTGGAACCAGATCTCTAGCCGAACTTGAACTTGGCCCGGAGCCAGCAAGCCTCAGAAGTCCTTCTATCTATCCCTCCAAAGCCTGAGGCTCAGGAGACACATGGCCACGCTCACAGCCCACCCCTTGCTTTTTAGATGGGCACTGGGGATTTGAACTCAAGTCCTCATGTTTGTCCGGCAAGGACTTTGCTGATGGAGGCTTCTCCCCAGCCCCTGCTGTAGCTATTTTAAGCACTATATAATTTGCTCATGCTTGCATGCAGACTTATCTGTGCTCAGCCCAAACACATAGTGTCTCCTAGGGCCTCCTCAAGGTCCAGCACCCCTCCCCCATCAGGCCCCATCACACCAGCCTGATGCAGTTATTGGCCACCACATGCTGCAGATTTCTGCTCTCTTATTTTAGACAACTTTTTGGTATTGAATAAACTGATCGATCTGCTACGACGGAGCGGCAAGCTTGAAGAGGCCCCTGCTTTCTTTGAACTGGCCAAGAAGGTGTCTAGCCGGGTGCCTCTGGAGCCAGGGTTTAACTACTGCCAGGGCATTTACTGCTGGTGAGTTAAGCAGGAGGAGACAGGGAGCAGTGGTGGGATAAGAGCCCTCCCTCCAACCCCCCGCAGCTAGCTAGTGTCTTGCTCAGTAGAAGGGAGACAGAGCAGCCTCCAGGACCAGAAGCCCTCAGACCTGGTGTCCATGCCTCCTGGCCTCACAGTTCCCCTCATGGCTCCTGGCCTTTCTTTCGCTCACTGCAGGCACATTGGACAGCCCAATGAAGCCTTGAGGTTTCTAAACAAAGCCCGAAAGGACAGTACTTGGGGACAGCTTGCCACCTGTTACATGGTACAAATCTGTCTGAACCCTGACAACGAGATTGTTGGTGGAGAGGCTTTTGAGAGCCTGGTGGGTGACAGCAAGTAAGAGGACGAGGGGGCGGGACGAGGGGGCGGGACGAGGGGGCGGGACCAGGCTTCAGCTTCTGGGCAGAAGCCAGGTGAGTGCCCCACAAGCAGGCCGTCAACATGAGTCCTGTGCCCACAGCTCTGCCAGTAGGAAAGAGTCTCAGCAGCAAGGGGTGCGCACTGCAGAGAAGCTACTTCGGGAATTTTACCCGCATTCGGAATCCGGGCAGACCCAGCTGCGGCTGCTGCAGAGCCTCTGCCTGCTGGCCACCAGGGAGAAGGCGAATGTAGAGGTGGCTCTGGGAGCCTTTATCGAAATGGCCCAGGCTGAGGTGCGAGGGCTTTGGACGGGTTCCGGTGGGCAGGGGTCAAGATGGGGATGACTGCCAAAATGCCCCAGTGTCTGCTTTCCATGGGTGTGTGCAGAAAGACAGTATCCCTGCACTGCTGGCCATGGCTCAGGCCTACATGCTCCTGAAGCAAGTCCCCAAGGCCCGAACGCAGCTGAAGCGCCTGGCCAAAGTCTCATGGATGCTGGACGAGGCGGAAGACCTAGAAAAGAGCTGGCTTCTGTTGGCAGACATCTACTGCCAAGGTGGCAAGTTCGACCTGGCCTCAGAGCTGCTGCGCCGCTGCCTGCAGTATAACAAGGCAAAGATCACTGGCACGGGAGAATGAGGGAGGGGTGAGCAGGGTGGAGAGAGGTAGAGCCAGAGGGGCAGGAACCAGGAGCCACAGACCAAGGAAGGGACAAGCTGATAAGGGTCAGGCATAGCCAGGAAGAGAAGAAAACAGAGTGCCCAAGAGAGGTAAGGAGGGCTTTATTTGAAGGGGTATGCCAGCTTTTGAGTAAAGAGCGGGTACACAGTTAACCCCTCAAAGAGCTGAAGGTGCTTTTGGGGGTCCCCAATGCACTTTGGGTTACTGCTGCTCACCGCCATCCAGTTGCCCCTCCTGGTCCCCACCTGCTGCTGGGCAGAGGTGCTAACTGGCTTTCCCTGCAGTCTTGCTGCAGGGCCTATGAGTACATGGGTTTCATCATGGAGAAAGAGCAGTCATACAAAGACGCAGCGACCAACTATGAGCTGGCCTGGAAGTACAGTCATCAGGCCAACCCTGCCATTGGTAAGGCACAGGCCAAGGTCCACAGGGGCTACCGCCCTGATCCCAGAATCCAAGTCCTTCATCCTGGCAGTTTAGGGAGCCGGAGAGCTCCCCAGTCACCAGAGTCCCCCCCCCCCTCCCCCGACAGGTTTCAAACTGGCTTTCAATTACCTGAAAGACAAGAAGTTCGTAGATGCCATTGAAGTCTGTCACAGCGTAAGTCATCAAAACAGGGAGGGTGCCATGGTGGGCCTCAGGCCTGATCTCACACATCTGATCTTTCTCTGTACCAGGTCCTGACGGAGCACCCCAACTACCCCAAGATCAGGGAGGAGATTCTGGAGAAAGCCCAAGGGTCCTTGAGGCCCTAGCAGAGGCTGGAAGGGGCTTGGGCCGATAGAAGCATCAGTCTATGAAAGATTCAGGGGGAGCAGGAATGAAGGCTCAGAGAAAGAAGTGAGAAATGCATATTCTCTCCATTTCTGTATCGTCTGTGCTTTATTTGGATTCACGCCTCGTGTGGCTCGAGGGTGTCTGGAAGCTTTATGTTTCTAAGGTCTAAGAAGTAATCTTTCCTGCAGAAGAAGGACAGCTAGCTTAGCCTGAGCTTAACCTGTGCTGGGGAATCCTGGGCCTTTCTCATGGACCCCGCATTTGTTCCAGACTCTTGAAGACCTGGAACAGAGATACCCTCCACACAGTGATGGCTAGGATAGTACCCTATAGCTATTTTGATGTGTACCCCTACCGAAATCTTGTCACCAGCATCTTGGAATTAGAGAAGCACTGCCCCTTCCTGACATGATGCCCATCAGTGGGTTCCAACAGGAGGACCAGCCGAAGCAGGGCCCCGAGCTAAGGCCCTGTGCAAAAGGGCAGCAGATTTTCAAGGCCCGTTTACTACACTTCTCTGTCCCCACGTTCTGTTCCTACCCAATTCCCCCACGCTGGACGGCACCCATCTGGGACACGCCAGATTACCACTGAGCCCCATCTCCCCTACAGGCAACCACACTTTGGGTTTTGTAAAAGATGGACAACCAGCTCCTCTTCCAGGATCCCACTTAATGCCCAAGGGGGCAGGCACAGTGGTCCGCATTCGGCTGCCTAGTGATCATTTTAACTGGGTCCCTGTTTCTCAGGATGGAACTATGGGTCACCCCAGCCTCGGGGGAAGGAACTCTGAACTGGGTACCTGGAGGCCTGAGTTCTCACCGTGTACTCTTCCCAAGTGCTTGTCCTTTCTGGGTCTCAGTGCCCTCCTCTTCAGCAAGAAATTAGACTAGACCCGGGCAGGGCGTGTTGACTCCATGGGTGGAGCGCGTGTCTAGCATCAATGAAGCTCTGGGCTCGACCCCCAGCATCACTTAAACTGGCTTTGGTAGTGCACACCTGGAACCCCAGCATGTTGGGCTTGTGGGCAGTAAAGTCATCAGGTCAGAGTCATCTAACTTAGTGTCTGAGGTTGTCATGGGGTACATGAGACCATGTCTCAAAAAAAAGAAAAAAAAAAAAAAAGATTCCATTTCCCAAATCATTGTATCATGCTTTGCCAGTAATGTCTAGAAGATGTTTTATTTATGGTCCAGGGATTGAAATGAAGAGTACATTCTGTACTCCAAGCTGTACTTTCCACCCCTTAAACTGAACAACCCCGTGCTTATCCATGTCTATATAGTCGCTAGCACAGCCCATTAGGGATTCTTAGGTGCTGTTGAACAGGGCTCTCACTTTTAAGGCTACTGATAAATTCTATTTAAAGAAAATTACAGGCAGGCATGGTATAGTCCTGCAGTTACAATCCCAGCACACAGGGGGCACAGGGAGGGCAGCTGTCAAGCGTTCCAGGACCATCCAGGGCTATGTAGCCGGATGCAGCCTCAAAACAAAAGAGGGGTGAGATAGCCCAGCAGGTAGAGGTTCCTGTCCCAACTTTGATGACCTGAGTTGGATTCCTGGGTGCCACATGGTGGAAGGAGAGAATCAACTTCTGCCAAGTCGCCCTCTGACCCCCACACGTGAATTGTAGCATGTGTAAACTCACGTGTATACACAAAATAAAAATGTAATAATGACTAAATTAACGAATAAAGCAAGCAGTCTCAAACCAAGCAATTTGGTGCAGGCAGAGTGTAGATGTGGTTTTCATGAAGCCATCCTGGTGCAGTCGCTTACCGTCCCAGCACTTGGGGAGCCCAAGGCAGGAGTTCAAGGTCACCCTCAGCTACCCAGCAAGAGTTTAAGAAGTTGAGTTGCCTGGAGGGCTGCTAAATTTTTCTTCTGGGGCTGGAGCTAGAACCAAGGGCTTGGATGATGCCTGGCTGGTACCCCAGCCCCAGCCTTGTACTTTCTGTAACACTGCTGATGTCACGTGCACAGATCTAAACACCCTCCCCCCCACACACACACACACCAGGTTCCTTTTCCTATGATGTTTTGTTTGTTTTTCTTGACAGGGTTTCCTCTGTGTTCTTTAAAAAGATTTATTTATTTTATGTATATGAGCATACTCTCTTCAGACACCAGGGCATTGGATCCCATCACAGATGGTTGTGAGCCACCACGTGGTTGCTGGGAATTGAACTCAGGACCTCTGGAAGAGCAGTCAGCCCTCTTAACCACTGAGCCATCTCTCCAGCCCCTCTCCTATGATGTTGTACAACCGTTTTCTTGGGACAGGTTTAGGTGATAGGTCTGTTTTTGGAGAGCTTTGCTGTAAAGAGATTACGTGTTGCCGGGCAGTGGTGATGCATGCCTTTAATCACAGCTTGGGAGGCAGAGGCAGGCGAATTTCTCAGTTCGAGGCCAGCCTGGTCTACAGAGTTCCAGGACAGCCAGGGCTACACAGAGAAACCCCGTCTCGAAACACCAAAAAAAAAGAGAGATTGCATGTTGATCATGTTTTGTCTGTCTCTGCTTGACCTCCACA
Organism: Rhynchomys soricoides; assembly: GCA_019843965.1. Classification (NCBI taxonomy): domain Eukaryota; kingdom Metazoa; phylum Chordata; class Mammalia; order Rodentia; family Muridae; genus Rhynchomys; species Rhynchomys soricoides. The sequence continues at coordinate 225,897 of JADRCH010000698.1, read as the reverse complement.
AAAAAGACTGCCCAGGACTTGAACCTATGGCCCTAGATGGGAGCTGGGAAGGCCTGTCTGATCAGGGACTGAGTCTGTGGAGGAGTCTCTAGGGGTGATGAAGCTCCCACCAGGTGCCCTGAATTACTAGAAAAACCTCTCAGAACCTTTGGAAGAGACACAGATGCTACACACCATCTGGATCTCTGCATGAGCTTTTCCCAGCCCCAGTGAAGACAGGAGACAGGACAACAGGATGTTCCAGGCACTCTATCCTGAGAGGTCAAAATAAATAAGCTTAGCCAGTCACAGGCACATGTGGCCCCACCACAGGCATCGCTTCAAGTCCTCAGCCCTCTGGTGGTCACTGGTGTTGCCATGAGGTCAGGTCCCTGACTCTCAAAAGGGGAAGGTCACAAACATAAAAACAGAATCATGACCCGGGCGTGCAAGGTGCTGCATACGCAGGAACCAAGCCAGTTTGAGAGAAGCAGTAATTATCTGCACAGAATTGGAGAAACCCAGGCTCTAGGCGGGTAATCTACAGATGGCCTCACTAGGCAGTGAGAGCTAGGATTGAATCCATCCTTCTAGGTAGAACTCAGCAGAGGGGCTATATAGCACAGGAAGGCTCTCTCCTGTGGTCATTCTCTGGAGGACCTGTGCAAATCACTAGCAGTGAGGCTCAGACAGGGTGCAGAGCGGGGGTACAGCAGCCTGCTCTGCACCCCTGACCTGAGCCCTATTCTGGCTGCCTCAGGACAGGTCTAGCTGGTCTGGCTGGTAGAGACACTTCCGGAGCTCAAGTCCTCAGGGACTACAGCTGCCTGAGCAGCCTGTCACCAGGCCAGGTCTCCACTAGCCTGCCCTTCCTGTACCAAGACCAGGGTGTATGTATGCAAAGAAGCATGCCCTCACCCAGCCCAAGCAGACAGCTCTGTCTCCTACAACTCCAGACAGCATCATGGAGGAATGGGTTAATCCAGAGGGGAAAACAGTTCCACTTGCCCAGCCAACCTCTCAGCTGGCTCTCTGCCTACAGCCTGACTGGTCCTGGAAGGAAGCCCAACGTGCTGTCCTCCTGCCTCAGTACAGCTTCTGTCCATGCTATACTGTAGTGCCCCACCCCACATGCTTCCTGGGGGTGCACCGTTCTCCCCACCCCACCAAGGAGACCACATTTTAAAATAGAGCATCTTTATTGGTACCTGTCAGCTCAGGTACAATGTGTTCCCACAAGCACACAGGCTGGCAAGGCCTCCTGGGCAAAGAGGCAGGCCCAGAGCCTGCATTTCTTGGTGCAAGCGTGTGCGCGCGCGCGCGCACACACACGCACACACAGAGAAATGAATAAATTATAGTTCTGACACTTAGAGACAATATAAAAATGCATATAAAATCCAACATCAGCTAATGAAGAGCATAAAAGCCCTCAAGAGCCACCCCTTGCCAACTGGCGTGGGCCAGGATGGATTCAGTGCCCAGAAAGACCTGAGACAGCAATCTGGGGTGTGCTTCATGTCCTAGGCAAGCCTATTGCCCCTCTTGGGGCCTCTGGCTCTCCATCCTACAGAGGGCCTGTATAACCCATGGCCTGGGGGAGAGGGCAGAGTGTCTGGGCAGGGGAAAGAGGGGGTTTTGGTCACCACCGGTCAAGCACAGCCTCTGTCGGCTCAGCTGAGCCAAGCTGCTGTTTGATACAGGAGATCATAAGCTCCAACCCACATGCCACACCAAAGCCCAGACTGGCAGGGTACACTGAAGACTGGGCCCCAACACTGACCACCTGCCAGAGAGGCTCAACCACTGCTACCTCAGTCCTCAAATAAATTACAGAAATAAATTACATCTTCACAGTCCAGAAGACCTAGCTCCTATGGTCCACAGGAAACCGGAAGGCCCTGCTCTCAGCTGTCACTGCTGCTGTCTTTGGACCAAGGAGCATCTTACAGTACAGAAAGAGGGAATGTGGGGCTCCAGGAGAGCTCCGCTCCTTCCTCCTTCGGGCATACAGCAGGAGGTGGGAGACCTCTGTTTGGACATAATGAGACCAGGCATTGAAAGGGGGTACCCTCCCCACCCTCCCTTCAGTACAGAAAAACATAAAAAAATAAATAAATTCAGAGTGTTACTGTAAAAATAGAGGGTGCCCACATGGCACCATGGGCGGGACCAGCCCACGGGAGACCGTTACATACACAGACCTTGGGGATCCCTAAGATCACATTAAAAAGCAGCAACGGTCTCGGGGCAGGAAAAAGGCACCTTAACCTTACACTGGCACAGGCTCCATCAAAGGTGCCAAGGCAGTGTCCTCAAACTGGCTTTCCAGGAGGGGTGCCGGGACATCTGTAACCGGCTCAGACAGGCCCATGAGAGACTCCAGGAAGCAAGTGCTGGCATCCCTCGGTGGAGAGAAGCTGGGCAAAGGATGGAAGGCCTCAAGGCTGTCCAGGCTGCCAGATACTCCCCTTCGGGAAGTATAGTGAGGTCCCAGACTATAATCTGGCAGAGCCTGGAGAAGCTCAAAGGAGTCACAGGAGGATAAACTGAGGTCCAAGGAGCTCCTCTGGATGGCCTCCCCCTCAGGGGATCCAGAACTGCCAGGGAGGCTACTTTCTCTCAACCCTTCAAGTCCGCTGTTTAGGAAGCAGCTGGCGTCCAGGTTGGCATTCTCATCTAGGATGCCCGATGCAAGGCTAGAGCCAGACTGGCTGTGAGTCCAGCTGGCCAGGCTGCCGGGGTCACCGGTACCAAAGATGTCAGCCAGATGGAAGCAGCTGAGGTTATCCAAGTTGCCCACACTCCCTCCCTCCTCCTCCTCTTCAATACCGAGGTCAGAGTCGCTGAAATTCAGGAACTGTTCCAGGCTGTCTTCATCTACGCCAGACCGGAAGCTGGGACCTGGCAGGCTGGGGTGGTCAAGGTGATTTGGAGGCTCGCTACTGCCAGAGGAGGAGGTCGTGGAAGAGTCTGTCATGTCGCTGCCGCAGCTGTTGTCTCCCAGCTCACTGCTCACTGGGGGCTTGGAAGGCGGAAAGGATGAAACCAAGGTTTGTTCAACAGGAGTGTCCTCCATGGGGGACTCCAGGTCCCCCAAGCTCTCAGCACCCTGTTCCATCTGCAGGCGCGTGAGCGTGTGGATGAAGTGCGTCTGAACTCTTGCCTGATTGAATTCCACTCGACCATTGGGGTTCTCACAGCCTTCGCTGCAGCAGCCACAGGGGAAGGAGGTGTGATCCATCTGCAGAGAAAGACCAAAGGCAAAAGTGAGGACTTCGGTGGGGGGTGTGTGCAAGAAGCCAGCAGGCCCAGCTCCCGACTGACAGGGTTTCCCTATGTAGCCCCTGCTGTTGTGGAACTCAGAAATCCACCAGCCTCCGACACCCGCCTGAGTGCTGGGATTATAGACACATTCCCCTTATCCTACCCAGTCCAACCACACGCACCTGGCACTTAATGCCGGCCAGGCTGCAACTACAGGTCTCAGGTTCACAGATGCCATCACAGTGACAACCACAATCCTCCCGGGATTGGCGCAGTGCTTGCAGCTCGTGCTTCTCCTCTCGGTCAATCCTTCGAACACCCGAAGCCCGAAGCAGGGCCCTTCGCTGCCGAGGTGGATGGGGCTGTAGGAAATTCGCTTCCTCCAGGCGGCCACTTGCCACGGCCACTGCCAAGTCCTCCTCTACAGAGGCATCATCGATGGCGTCCACTGTGAGAGGCACGCCTGACCCTGACTCCGGAACTCCAGCCACTGAAAGCTACAAGGACAGGAGAGGGGTGAGAGAGATACAGAGATTTCGCTCTCCCCAATGTGGAGCACTGTACAGGGGGAAGGGGAACACACTGTCCTCAGCATCTACAAGAATCTCTTAGGTCAGACACAAACCCCTTCTCTAACTAGAAGCATGTACTGGCAGTGTCAGCTCAGTCTGGATGGTTGATCGGATCCAGCTAGAAAGATTCAAGCTGGCCCTACCCTTTTGTCTGAAGCCTACGATTTTTCTTTTGAGAAAGGTCCATGGCCTCAAGATTTCTGAGGATGACCTTGAATCCCCGATACTTTAGACTTCACCACCTAAGTTCCAAGATGACAGAAGTGCACTAAGACGTCCGGTTTACGCAGTGCTGGTGATGGACACCAGGACCTCCTTCCCACTCTTCCTGCCTGAGCTCTAGCCCCAGCCACTGAATCTCCCCTGACACCAACACAGGCCCATTTCTCTGCACTTGTAATGTGCAAACGGGCACCATGGGCCTCCGTACCTTCCACCTCAGCATCTCCAGCTTCTCCTCCTTCAAACGCCGTCGGAGCTTCTCACGCCGAGCCCGACCCTGCTCCTGTGTGAACTCAGCTAAGGAGAAAAGGCGGCAGGTGCTATGACGAGATGCCATGCCCAGGGTACAGCCACCACGGCTGGGCACACTGGTGAATCCTTGGCACCGTGGGAAATAGTAGACGGTGATGCCATCAAAGGTCACGTGACCAGGACGCTGCCTCGAAGCCCGCTTCAGGATAGACGGGGCTGAAAGGGGCAAGAAAGGACACTGAGTTCTCCCTGATGTGGTGTAATCTCTAGGACAATTCGGACCCATTCACTTTCTCCACACACTTTAGATCTGGACTTAAAAGCCAGGCATGGCTGGATCTGGAGAACACCACCACACCCAAGGCAACACAGGCTTAACGTCATTTATCAGCCCCAAAGAACTGTATTCAAAGATGAAGCATCCTGCCATCATGACCATGTATTTATAAATCCTTCCCGTAATTTTTATTCTTTACATGTAATAAAGACAATATAACCCCGTGTTTAAACATATATATCAAAGAGCTGGAGAAAGGGCAGTTGAGAGCCCTGGCACTCACATGAGAGGTCACAGCCAAGGAACTCAGTTTCAGGAGATCTAACGCCTTTTTCTGGCATAACATGCACGTGGTACATGGACACACCCACAGGCAAGATACTCATACACATAAATTTTAAAAATTTCATATATAAATATATATTATTGACCTTTTCCTTTATAGCTTAAGTAATTCTGCAACAGACCCAGAAAGTCTTTCTTTTCTTTGAAATTACTGATTACATACGGAGAACAAGTTGTAAGAGTTGGTTCTCCTGTCATGTGGGTTTGAACTCAGGATATTAGGCTTGGTGGCAAGCAACTTTACCTACTAAGCCACCTCACTGGTATTAATAGTATTTTGTTGTTGTTGTTTCTAAACTTATTTATTTTTGTACATGATTTTTTCTTTTTCCCAAGACGGGGTTTCTCTGCAAGGCCTTGGCTGTCCTGGAACTAGCTCTGTAGACCAGGCTGGCCTTGAACTCAAAGATCTGCCTGCATCTGCCTCTGAGTGCTGGGATTAAAGGCGTGGGCCACCACCGCCCAGCTCAAATGTATCTATTTTTAATAAGTGTACATGTGAGTGTATGCCACCTGGGGGCGGGTGGCCTAGAAGTTCAGAAAGTACCAGATCCCTAGTACTGGAAGCTACAGGTGGTTGTGAGCCATCTGATGTAGGTGCTAGGGACTAAACTGGGGTCCTCTGCAAGAGCAAGAGTCTCTTAACCGCTGAGCTGTCTCTCCAGCCCGTTTATGCTTTCATGAGACAGGGTCTCACTAAGTAACACCAACTGTCCTAGAACTTGATGCATAGACCAGGTTGGCCTTGATCCACCAGGCTTTGTCTCTCAAGAACTGGAATCAAAGGCACACACCGTCATTTATCCCAAGCTGGCTAGGACTGGTTTTATGGCAAAGCATATTAAGTCCCTAGTCCTCCCTCCTACCTCCCCAGTTCTGGGATTATAGGTGTTTGCCACTATGCCGAGTGACTTCAAGTTAACATATTAACTTTGTGCTCAACTATCTGAGAAAATTCCTAAAAGGTTTTCTGTGTGTAATATTAGATTCTGGGCATTAGAAATCATACTTAAAAAAAAAAAAAAAAATGTTAACACACAGGTATGCATACGAGACATGGAAGAGTGAACAGAACAGCTAGGGTTTCAAAACTTCATAGGGAGACGCAATCCTGAGTTTAAAAACATTCCCCTTGTAGAGGAAAACTGTCTAAAATGCCCCCCCTACCCCCCAGCGCCCTAAAATGGTTCTTTTTTCTTTTTTTCTTTTTTTTTCTGAGACAGGGTTTCTTGTGTAGCCCTGGCTGTCCTGGAACTCACTCTGTAGACCAGGCTAGCCTCAAACTCAGAAATCTGCCTGCCCCTGCCTCCCAAGTGCTGGGATTAAAGGCGTGCGCCACCACTGCCTGGCTCTTAAAATGGTTCTTGAAGTATAAAGATCATGTTGAAAATCCAAGGCTGTCTTTACATTACAAAGACAAGGCAGGCTGTAGTTATATATTTAGGAATATATTTGTATAGACTTATGTAACAATAATTAATAAAAAAGAGACCATGAATTTGAAAGAGAGCAAGGACGGATACACGGGAAGATTTGAGAGGGGAGGGGAGGGTGGAAATGATGTAATTATAATCTCAAAAATCAAAAGAAATCTTCTTTTTAAAGGATCATCTTTTAGTCTGAAATAAAAATTATACAAACTTGAAAGATAACCAGGAAGTCAGCCATGGTGGAGCCCATCCGTAGTCTCTACTGGGGAGGCAGATGCCACGCAGTTAGAAGGGAACCTGGATTATACCAGAGTATATTCTCAAAACTTTAAATAAAATAAAATTTTAAAAAAGGAAGAAAAGAAAACTATTCAGGAAAAACCTCTTTGGGAACAATCAGGAAAAAAAGCTAAAAAGCAAGGAAGAGGGAAGTGACTTAGCAGGCCTTGTGAACGGGTGGGGTGTGTGAGGAGGGAGCCCCAGCCGGGGTTCCTGGAAGGGGCAGGGTGTGCTGGGGAAACAGACACAACACCCCTCCTCCCCAGGGCCACTCCAGGAGCAACATCTTTGACTGCACAACCCCCACGGTCAACAGGAAGTCAAGGTGTCTCTGCAGAGTGGGGCAGTCATAACACTTCACAGAAGGAGGCACCCTGAGGGGCCAGGCAAAAAGGCCAATTTCAGCTTTAGGGAAGGAAGAAGGGGGAATGCTTAGAACCGGAGACTCACGAGTAAAACTCTGGAGCCCACAGGAGTCCTGATCAGGCTGGGGTGCCTGACTACCCGGTCCCTCCTCATCAGAGTTCCAGGCAGGGGAGGCAGAAGAGGCGGGGGAAGAAGAGAGCGAGAGATCTCCAGAGGACAAGGAGGAGGAGCTGGAGCCCTCCTCTTCCAGCTGGTCAAACTTCCTCTTCAGTAGCCCAGCCATGGTGGGATGCAGGGGCTTCTAGCAGCTGAAAGCAGCCTGGAAGAAAGATAACGGAACTGTTAAGGGGTAGGCTCCCAGCCTAGCCATGATTTCCCCAGCCCCGGCCTACTTTCTGTGCTTTCTCCCACACTCCAAGCCCTCCAGCCCGGCCAGAAGCTGCAGGTTCATGGTAGTGTCTGTCTCCAGTAGGGTCCCCAGCCCCAAACACCAAATATCTTCTCCCTCAAATGAGTCTAACATGCAAATCCAAATCCCAGAGACTGATCTCCCAAGCCCTGGCCCCTGATAATAAGCCTTCTCTGGAAAAGAGCCAGGTACCTTCCCCATTGCCACCTACACACACACACACACACACACCAGCAGGCAGACAGTCCAACAGATGGACTGACAGACCGCCTGGCCTGGCTCATCTTCACAGGAATCCTGGAGGCTGACTCACAGGCACTCAGGTGTTTGTGCACTTGCCTGTGCAGGGCCTTCTGCAATCTCCAGAGTCCCCCTCTAAGGGCTGCGCTCCTCTCCCACTACACAGGTCCACCACCTTGCCCACTGACAGCTCCCGGTCTGCACTCCTGGCCCAGGCTGACCAGGAGCTCCGAGAACAGGCACTGGTTTTAACGTTGGCTTGATTCCCAGCAGAAGGACTTTCCCAAGCTCCTCCCCCCTCCCTGGGATGGAGCTTAAACTTTCCCTCAGAAACCCCCATGCCACAGGAGAAAAGTCCCCTGCTCTAGGCTGGACTGTGGCAGGAGACTTTACTTTGAACTTAAATTCACCTCCAATATCAACCCCTATGGTTAATTTTCCTTAAAACAAAACCAACCCTCTAACAGTGAAATTGACTAGGAAAGCTGCTATCCTATGCTTGCCTTGCTGGTTGTAGCTTCACTGGACCCCGTAGGATGCACTCACCAGACAGGCTGGGGGATGGGGGGTGGTGGTTAAAGCTCCTTCCCTAACCCCCCAGTGCTTGGACAAGTCACAGTCCTTCTAGGACTTGGGGACCCTCAGAGGTTTCAAGGATGGTGGCTGAGTGCCGCTACCTGCTGTGTGGCTGGCTTGAGTCTGTGGTACTAACTCATTCAGGGTTGAATGCCCACAGCTGGGGGCTCCTCCCCCACCACCATCACAGGAAGTGAAAGAGGCAGGAAAACCAAGCAGAAAGTTGTCTGGGTCTCCTCCACTGAGGTATCCTGTGCCTAACCTTCCAGCACGTCCCTAAATCCGACCGCACCAGCTGACAACTCACTGGATAAAAGTACTCAGGAGTGACAGCCATCTCCTCCAGGCAGGCATGGGAGAGGCGCAAGAAAATCTTACTACTAGGCCAAGCCCTCACCCCAGGCCCGGGGGAAGGAGGACATGCAGGTGTTTCCGGGGCAGTTTCTCTGGCTAGATTACCCAGCTTCCCAGAGTCAAACCACAAACACAAACAGCCCAGTTAACCTGTAGACTCTCCCAGGAGATGAGGGTGTTTGGCGTGAGCCAGGCACCACACACACGTGCACACACACCCTTACCACAGACACGCTCACACACACAAGTTGACAGGTAGCCCCTAAACATCCTGTGACCACCACAGCCTAATGCATAGGGGAAGAAGGGAGGGGGAAAAAACCAACCCCCCCTCTAATTCCAGTTGCTTCCCATGGGACAAAAAGCACAAGTCCGAGACCCCAAAAACCAAGGACCCACTTCAGAAAATACACAATTCCACAGGCCCCAAATTGAACCTCTCTGCCCCCCCATGCCATCTGTTCCTCTTCCTGTGTTCCCTGTCTTAGTAACTGCTGCCACCCACCCAGTTGCTCAAGCCAGAAACCTGCAGCCTGCAGCCACCCTCAGCTTCCCCCTCCCCTCTTCGTGCACCCACAGCCAAGCAGGCTCAGTCCTGGAAGTTCACCTACAGACTAGGCACAGACTCGGGAGGAATCCTAGAAGCCAAATCAGCTGCCTGAATTTGGACCTTGGCTTGGCTATTGGCTGGGTGATCCTGGGCAGGTTCCTTAACATCACTGTCTCCAATTGTCTGCAGTCCCCAGAAGGCCTCACAGGGTGGTGCACACTTGATATCTATCCTAGCACTCGGGAAGTGCAGGAGAATCTAAAGTTCAAGATCAGCCTCGGCTACGAAAGTCCGGGTCTCAAAGGAAATAAATACACATTAGAACCTCACAGGGCTGGGAGGAATTCAGTTATCAACACACGGTCAAGTTCTCTGTCAGTGCATCGTGTGTTCAGTGAGCGTGCAAAAAACAGTAAGCCCTAGGAGTCATGAGCAGGGAGACACAGTCGTGAACAAGCCAGAAAATGCAAATGGATATTGACAGAGGAGAGAACCAATCAGAGGGCACGGTACCCGCCCTCTCTACAGCCAAGTTGGGGTGGGGGTGGGGGTGTGCATGTGTGTGATCTGGGGACAGTTGTGAGGGGGATTTCTTCCCTCTACCCCCGCCTCTGTGTGTGTGTGTGTGTGTGTGTGGGATGATGGTTGGAGGTTGGCCAGGGTGGTAGTTTGCAAGGGTGTTAAATGCTTAACAATTCCTCTACTGACATTCCTATACAGTTTTCATTCTATGTAGGTCACCTGATGGTGGAGCTCCCTGAAGCGTTCCTGCAAAACCCTGAGGTGGCTTCTCAGCACACACACCGAGCTCTGTGACTCTGTCCCCACCCCTGTCTCTTCTGAGCTACCCTATGCCCCACAGCCAAATGACAGAAAGAAAATGACCTCACAGTTCCCATGCTGAGCACCACTGTTTGCAGTCCCCATGCTGAGCACCACTG
>JADRCH010000698.1:153173-215828 GCA_019843965.1 Rhynchomys soricoides | reverse complement strand
CCACTGTTTGCAGTCCCCATGCTGAGCACCACTGTTTGCAGTCCCCACATGGCCACATCCTTGCTACCCTCCCGGCTTCTCCACAGACTGAAACAACCCACTCAGCCTTACACCCTCCCGGAAGTCATTTCTGAGATGAGCATCACAGCTCACATCTATCCAATCTCCCACGAGGCAGAATTGCCTGGAGTTTTAAGCTAACCTGATTTACAGAGAAAAACCTCCAAAAAGGTACTTCCAAAGGGACCTCAAAAGCCCCCACACTTCTGCTTTTGGGGGGGTACTGTTATGTACAGAACACTTTCCAACAAAAAAAAGTCCCCAGTCAAAGATTAATCATGGATGTCATGACCTTGGAGGCAAGTGCTTTAGGAAATAATAGATCTTGATTGAGAGAGGGTCTGTGTAGCCCTTGATGGCCTCAACCCTGATCCTCCAGTGTCCACCTCCCACGTGCTGGGATAACAGACATATGCCTCCATATGTGTCAGGGACATAGGTCAGCTGTCTGGCACACATGAAACCCTAGGTTCAACTCCTTAAGAGCTATAAGTGATCACAGTGTAATGGCCTCCCCTCACACAGTTTAGGCTACAGGCTACTCTGTATGGCCATAAGAAGCCTGGCAGAGAGAGGCCCAGAAGAGTGGGCAGGACAGCCACCCAGACAGTGCTTTAGTGCAGGGGTCTTAGTGTGACGTTTTCCTGCCTCTGAAAGCTAATCTAAGGAGGAGACACGTGCCCATCCCCCAGCCAGGGTCAGAGCTGGCTGAGCAAGAACAGTGTTCAAAGGTGGCTTTAAGAACAGAGGAGGGACACTACTCGCTCACTCGTGCAAGTGTGAGGTGGCATCTCAGAGGCTCAGGGTTCCCCAAGAGTAAATAGATGTCAGGGAGGTAGGTGTGGATTGGCTAGAGATCCACAGTCCAGTGTACCCAAGATAAGAGCTAAGGCTGAAGAGTATTAACATTCAAAGCTGCAGGCAGAGTGCTGGAAAGGCCAGGCTGCTTCAGGCATGAGTGTCGGACCCCTGGCTGGGTCTGAGGAGAGGGAGGGAGAGAAGAGTGCCACCTGGGATCCAGAGGCTGAGAGAAGGCAGAGACAGAAAGCCTGCGCAGCAGAGGAGGCCAAGTCAGAAAAAGGAATGAAAGATAGCAGAAGAGCCCAAGGAAAGTGCCAGACAGTGAGTCAGGGGGTGGGGGAAGGGCTGCAGCAGCAACTCACTAGCCTGTTCCCAGGGTGAACACAGTCCTGTCCTAGGGTCCCGGAGGAAGGAAGAAAAGCCATTCCCAGAAGCTGGCTCAGACAGAAACACCACACCCCCTGAGGAGCCCGAGAGGCAGGCCCCGGAATCAAAGAGAACCAGGCTCCTTCCCGGATGGTAGCAGCTTGAGAATCTGGGGCTGCCCCTTTCCTGCCACCACACACAGGCGCTGACAGCCCAGAGAACGGAATGTCACCCCAGTCTAGTGATCACAGCTATCTAGTACACTGAACCAGTGAAGGCTAGTCCACCCAGGCAACAAGGGGCAGCTATGAGCAGCCTCAGCCCGCCAGTGTGCTCTAGTCCCCAGCCCCCTTAGTTGCCTCCATCCCCCTTCCAGGAATCTGAAGAATGTGTCCTTTGACCCCAGAACCCCAGGTCTTGATCAGTCATGCCCCCACCCCCAACACCTAGGGTCACAGGACCCTAGACCCTCCTGAAGGGCTTCCTGGGATGCGGAAAATTAGTTCCAAGCAGCTCTGGACCTCACGGAAACAAAGTGCCGGGCAGCTCAAGAGACGGCAGACAGGAAGCACTGACATGCCCCTCCCCCACCCGTGCCTCAGAAAGTGATGGGGGGAGGGGACAGTTCCTTCGATTCAGCCTCCAGGGCCCTGCCCTGGGTAAGTACCAAATGTTTGCTGGCTACATGAAATACTTGGTTCTACCCAGGGAAAACTGCCTTTGACAGTTACCCCTTCCTCTGCCTTAAGCTAGTTTTTCACATTCATTCATTCATTCATTCAAATTCTGGCTAAGCTTCCAAAAGACTCCAAGCACTATGGCGGACACTGGGCAAACAGGGAAAGGACCTACAACCAACACCTCTCAAGCTAGAGTTATACAGGAGCTAGGCAAGGGTACAACTGGGGACGAGGCAGGTTCCTCTGAAGGAGGGACGTTGGCAGAGTTCCAGACAGGGGTCACAGCAAGGTCCGGGGCTAGAGCAAGGACAGCCAGTGCGCCTTCTGGTGGTAATGCAGGCAAGAGGGCCCGTGTTAGCCCGAGGGCACAGGAAGCCACCCAAGGGTGTAAGTAGGGACTGACAGTTCTAGATTTGCATGGTTGAAAGATGGCTCAGCGCCTGGGCGAGAGAGGGTGTGACCCGTAGGACACACAGGGCAGGGCCAGGTGAACCAACAGGACAAGCGCAGAGGAGAAAAGGGGGTGGATTTGGTGACAGCCGGAGAGATGTGGGCGGGGCTGTCAAAGATTTGGGGGCAGGGAGTATTGACTTACTCTCTGCAAAAGGTTGAGACTTCGGTCCAGAAAGAGGTGTTGGTGGGCAGCTAGATAGCAGGGAGGGATTCTCTGTTGTCATGAAGGTGGGCTACGTCTGGGAGTGACTGTGCCGGCAACCCGAGTGACTAAGTGTGTGGCTGTTGCTGTGGTGTGGGCATTTCTACAATAAGTGAAGACGAAAGAACCTCCGGGAAGGGGAAACTGAGGAAGGAGAGGAAATGCGTGCAGAAGAGGGAGTAGAGGTGCGTGGGAGAGAGCCTACGTGTGCCCGCGGGTGGCCGGTGTAGCTGCGCCCCGTGACTCACGGCAGTGGCCTCTGCGTGTGACGGTGACAGGTGAACATACGACACAATCCTCCTCCCCCCTCCCTCCCTCCCAGGGTCCGTGACTCACCAAGCCTCACTCATTCCTCACTCATCCCTCCACGCCCTCCCTGACCCCCGCCTGCAGGGGCGCCCGGCACACGCCGCAGCTCCGGCACCCTCCCCCTGGGGAGCCCGAGGAGGAAGACGACCAATGTCACCTGCCCCGGCCACGCGAGTAACTTCTGAAAAGTTCTCAGGCAACTAGGTCAAAAGGAAACTCACCAGCGGGCACGCGCGCCCCGTCCCTCTGCCACCTGCGCCTGGCTTTGGGGCGCCTGGACATCTCGGGGTAACCACAGCGAGGCGGGGGAGGGGAAGCCTGGTCTTCCCCCACCTCGTAGCCGTGGGCTCCCACCCCGGGCGCGCGATCTCGAGCAGGGCTGGAAGGCCGGATCCCGGCGTCCCCTCCGGAGGACCCAAGGGAGATCAGCGGGGAGCTGGAGTGACAGCACCACTCACCCGATCCGCCCCCTGCCCCAATTCCCATCCGACCACGTTCAGGATCCCCGGCACTCACCTAAGCTAGCAGCGATCGCCCAGGACACTGAACGCCACTCGTGTCCCGGCCCCGGGGTCGCAGCGCGCGCAGCGACCCGCAGTGCGCTCGGCCGGGCGGCCGTCGGTGCAGCCGGCCCAGGTCTGCGCGTCCGGCGGCGGCGGGAGAGACTGGCTCAGCCCCGGCCCCGCCCGCAGCTCCGCCCTCCTCGTCAGTGGAAAACTCCGGGGCTCACGGCGCTGACGCACGCCGGGCCTCCCGCCAGGCCGCCCCGCGGCCCGCGGCCCCGCCCCGGAGGCGCCGCCCCCTCCCCCGCCTCGAGCCTCCCCGCGGACTCTGACCGGGCCGCGGCGCCGCTGCTCCGCGCTCTGCTCCTCCGATCGCCGAGCCGAGGTTCGTGCAGAGCCGGGTCCTAGAGATGCCCGCCTCTCCAAGCCGAACAGTCCCGAGCTGCAGACTGGGTAGACTGAGGCTGCGAGCGATGGGAGCTCCTCCCCCTGCCTCCACCCGCCCAGGGCAGTTTATTTTCCATCCAATCTGAGGATCCTTCCCGGGCCCTCACCTTAGCTCTCCTTCCCAGATCCCGTAGAAAGTTAGCCCAGACTGGAGACCAGCCAGGGATGACAAGAGAAGAAAAGGTCATCCCAGGGCCTGGCCTTAACCTCTGCCCTCCAGCCAGAGTCCTTACTCCCGAACAATACCTAAAGTAGAGATTGCTGGAACCAGCTTCCCCACCCCCATCCCTCCGAAAGAGAGAGAGAGAGAAAGAGAGAGAGAGAGAGAGAGAGAGAAGAAAAGAAAAGAAAAGAGAAAAGAAAAGAAAAAAGAAAAGAAAAGAAAAAAGAGAAAAAAAAGAATCCGGTTTCTCCTAGGCCGGACCTTGGCTACTTACAGCGGCCTGCTGCCTTCTCTGCTCCCGCCAAGACCTTCCCTAGGCTCGCAGCCAACTCCCTGTACTACTAGGCAGAAGAAAGTGTGTTCTAGCAGTCAACTTCTCTCTCAGGAGCCCACCCGAGTCCTTGTCAACCCACGGCAGGGCCAGGCGACCCAGTACCTAGAGTGCTTTTCTCCCGTTCTGACTGCACCGCCTGGAATGTTTCACCCTGTCTTTGCTCACCTGAGGGAATCCCAACAACTCCTAAAATGGCTCAGCAAGTACTACCTCCTCCTGGAAGCCTTCGTGGAAGCTCGACCCTCCCCCTCTTAGCCCTGCTCCCGCTGCATTCTGGGTTCTTCTGACTGTCCTAGATGAATGCTGTCAGTGGCAAGTCCAACCCTCAGGATTCCATTCTCCCCTCCCCCGGGTGCCGTAGGGAGGTGACCTTCTGTCCTGCCTAAATGGCACCGAGGGTGGGGAGGATGGCGGGTCCTTCCTTCAGTCTTCAGTCCTGGATGTACATGTACAAGCTGAGTGAGGGTAGGGGGTCAGCCTGCCCATTATCTGTGGTAATCTGGGGTCTGGGGGCCAGATGAGATCCTCACCACCACAGCTTTGGTACACTGAGTCTGCTCAGGAAATAGTCTAAAGGGTTCCCTGAAGATGTATGTGGCTCAATGGTAGGGCACTTTCCCAGCACGTGGAAAGCCCTATGTTCAATACCCATTTTGAGAACAAAACATGGCGGATTGGTGGTGGTTCAGGCCTTTAAGTCGAGCATTCAGGACGCAGAGGCTGGGGAATCCAAATTCAGGGCCAGCCTGGTCTACAGAGCAAGTTCCAGGACAGCCAGGGCTACACAGAGAAACTCCAAAACAAAACACGGCCTGGCATGATATTGCACACACTTTCTTTGTTGTTTTATTTTGTTTTGTTTTTCGAGACAGGGTTTCTCTGTGTAGCCCTGGCTGTCCTGGAACTCACTCTGTAGACCAGGCTGGCCTGGAACTCAGAAATCTACCTGCCTCTGCCTCCCGAGTGCTGGGATTAAAGGCGTGCGCCACCACTGCCCAGCGATGTTGCACACTTTTAATGCAGAGAGATAGGGGGAACTCTGTGAGTTCGAGGCCAGCCAGTTCTACACAGTGACTTCCAGGAAAGCCAGAGCTACATGTCTCAAAAAGACAAAAGCAAACAAACTAACAGGATCACCAAAAGAACCAACAACAAACACCACACATCAGAGACCTGCATGTCATTATTAGAGGTGACATGGGTTTCAGGGCTGACCCTCCAGGCCCCACATTTTCCCATCACCAGATTCAGCTGGTCTTTCCCTGAGCCTGCAGGTTTGCAGCCCTTGGTGACTCAACAATCTTGGTCTTCCTCCTTGTCATCAGCAGAGGGATTTATTGTACCCCAGGCTGGCCCTCAGCTCACTGTGCAGCTGAGGATGGCTTTGGGTTTCCTAGTTCTCTGGTGTCCATCCACCTCCTGAGTGCTGGAATTGCAGGCAGGTACCATAGTGCAGCTTTTATATAGTGCTGCAGATAGAACCCAGGGCTTTGTGAATGTGAGGCAAGCACTGTGCAGACTGAGCTACCTTTCCAGCCCAGAAAGAGGGCTTTGATGAGGCCTACAAGCGCTGTTTTACCAGTGCATAAAATGGGAGCATTGGACCAGTGAGCCCAGCCAGCTGCAACATTCTTTGCCTCTGATTCTGCAAGATGCTGATGAGGGAGCTGGGCAGGGCTGGACTCTAGAGTTAATGAGGTTCTCTGGAGCTACCTAGGCTTGCATCCTGCTAGGCTCTGTTTCCAGGAAACCAGACAAGGCTGAAAACCAGGGCAGGGAGTCAGCAAGGTCCGTACTGGGGGCTCAGAGCGGGGAACCTGATGGGTGAGAGAGTCTGGCAAGCAGGAGGAGAGGGAGATTAAAGGGGAAAAAATTATAATCAAATAAGTGATGTATTTCTGCAGAAAAGCGTCTCCCTGTCCTGGGATGGCTCACCAGATGTTGCCCAGATGTTGCTGGTGATGGGAAGCATCTCCCTCAGGGAACTCATCTGAACTCTTCCTGTTGGTGGGGAATGAAGTGTCTGTTCCAAGGCAGGCAGAGCCGGGTGTGGAGCACTCATCTGTAAATATGGCAGGCGTGCGTGTGCACACACACACACTATACAATACGAGCACACACACACACACACACACTCAGGCAAAAACACCCACATATCCTCAGTCCTCAGGGAATTTCTGAATACTTGGAGACCTGCAAGTACTAAGAACCACCCACCCTTATTTAGACAAATTAAAATTATTACAAGTTTTGAGAGATTTCTTTTGGTTTTTGGGGGTTTGGGGGGGGGTGTTTCAGTGTAACCCTAGCTATCTTGGAATTCCATCTGTAGACCAGGCTGGCTTCAAACTCTGGGATCTGCCTGCTTCTGTCTCAGAGTGCTAGGATTAAAGGTGTACATCACCACTGCCTGACTTTAAGTAATGTTCTTTTGAATGCACCGAGAGGCATTTAGGGTGAAATAACCCCTAAGACTAGCAGCCACTACAAGCTGGGGAAGCTGGTTAAGGAGATCCAACAATTTTTGTTGTTGCAGACTTTACAAGTCAGAAGTCTGAGTTAAGGGAGACGGTCTCTGAGCTTAGTGGGTTCTCCTAGTTTAACAGTCTAGTGAAGGTCTGGATAAAATGTAAGATGTGGTCTCTGCAGGAGCAGAATTTGTGATCTATCACAGTCCGAGCTCTGTCATGGCAAGGATGCACTCTTGTGCCCCTGTGAGCATACTTGGCTGAGAGTAAGTAGCTGGGGACCCTAGTGGCTCTCAGCCACAGCTGAGTGCCAAAGGAAAAGGGGGACCACAAGGCCTATCTCCTTAGGAGCCTCAAACATTCTCTTTTGGAGAGCTCAGCCCAGTAACCTCATCACCCCTGGATCAAATTCTGACCAGCTCCATGCTGCCTCTTTGTCTCCTTTACTTAAAGGGACTCCCCCGATCCCCCAGTTCCTCCACACTCCTAAGACTCTCAGCAGCAAGAGGCTGGGCCTGAACACTCAGCCCCTCAGTATCCTCCGAAAACTTGGTGAAGGCTGATTGATTCTTAGACTCACCTAGACTGGCTGAGTTGGTTATCCTGGACAGACTCCAGCAGCTTCTGATATCAAGTACTCTACGAGAACTGTTGCCCGTCAACTTTAAGACCCACTGAGCTAAGGCAGAGAAATAAAAATTATTAGAGAGGCTGCCTGTCAGAGTAAGTGGAAGGCTTAGGTGAGTATTATAGCTACAGGCCTGGGTCTCAGCAATCAGGTGTTTAGGGGCAACCTCAGCTGCACTGCAAGTTTTGAGGTTAGAAAAAAGGAAAAGATAACAGTTTATTTTATGACAGGGGCTCACTACACAGCCCAGTCATGTCTTACTTTTCTGGCTACAGCCCAGCTTGCTTGCTTTATTTATTTATCTATCTCCTTTTATTCACTAGTTTTTTTCGAGACAAGGTTTCTCTGTGTAGCCCTGGCTGTCCTGGAACTCGCTCTGTAGACCAGGTTGGACTCGAACTTGGAGAACCACCTGCCCCCGCCTTCAAGTGCTGGGATTAAAAGTGTGAACCACCACTGTCTAGCCCAGTTGTAAAAATGGGAAGACTTTTTTAAAAAGGAAGATTTTATGTATACATCTTATAAATTAAAAACTCGCTGGGCAGTGGTGCACGCCTTTAATCCCAACACATGGGAGGCAGAAGCAGACAGAACTGTGAGTTCAAGGCCAGTCGGGTCTACAAACTGAGTTCTAGGACAGCAGGGGGGTACACAGAGAAACCCAGTCTTGGAAAATTAAAAAACAAAAAAGCTCCCAGTCAGGTGGTGGTGGCACACACTTTAATTGAGAGGCAGAGGCACTCAGATCTCTGTGAGTTCAAGGCCAGCAGGACCACAGAGAAATCCTGCCTTACAAACAAAACAAAACAAAACAAAACAAAACAAAATCTTACCAATTGGTTTCTGGATTTTCTGGGTCAAAGACTTTCTATGTATACTATCAAATTGCCTTCCCCCCAAAATTCACCAGTTTCACTTACAAGCAAATGTTTTGGGGTGGCTGTTTCCCAAGATCCTCCCTGGATCTGGGGTCATCACACTCACTGACCCGGATCATCTGCTGGAACAAGGGGTTTGGCAATTTTATTTCACTTTTTGTTTTCCCTCTGGTGGCTGAAGCTGACATCAAACTGGATATACACCTGGGTATGACCGTGAACAACTGATCCTCCTGCCTCCACCTCTCAAGTGCTGGACTACAGGGATAGAATACCATTTACAGATGTCATATTTACCTCAGAGAGCCTAAGTTGTGAGGGCTATGGTCTCCATTACAGTATAAATTCATTTTTTTCTTTATGGTTTTATTATGTTGATACATATATATAAAAGATGGATAGCCGGATGGTGATGGCGCATGCCTTTAATCCCAGGATCTGGGAGTCAGAGACAGGTGGATCTCTGAGTTTAAGGCCAGCCTGGTCTACAGAACTAGTTTCAGGATAGCCAGGGCTACACAGAGAAACTCTGTCTCTAAAACAAACAATGAAAAATGAAAATAAAAGATGTTTTTGTTTGTTTGTTTTACGAGACAGGGTTTCTCTGTATAGCCCTGGCTGTCCTGGAACTCACTCTGTAGACCAGGCTGGCCTCGAACTCAGAAATCCGCCTGCCTCTGCCTCCCGAGTGCTGGGTTTAAAGGCCTGCGCCATCACTGCCTTGGTTTTCTTTTTTTTTGTTGTTACAATGTATTTTTATTGTATCCATCTACTACTCCCCTTCCCAAAACTCCCTAGTCGCACTCCCAACAGCATAAATTCCCCCTCCCAACCTCAAGATATTCTTAAAACAAAAAGAAAAACACCGGGCTGAGTCCAGTCAGTTCTGCCAGTGTGCAAATAGGTGTGAGGCCTCCCCCAGAGTGCCAGCAAGCTACCAGTGGCCACACCTCTAAGAAAACTGACTTCCTCTGCAGCAGCCATCAAATGGCCAAGAGCTTCTCAGATAGGAGCAGAGCTGTCCAAACCCCGCCCTGGGGTTTTTGACTGGCCTGATCTAGTGCAAGTAACTCAGCTGCTTGAGTTCGGTGTAAGAAATCCAGGAGAGCATTAAACAACTTTCTTCTTCATCCTTTGGCATCTTGGTCCCTTCCGTCCCCACTTCTGCACTGTTCCCTGAGATCTGGGGACAAGTGAGGGAGGAGGATTGACAGAAATGTTTCATTTAGGGTATTTGTTTCCACTAGGAGTTTAAGATGTACTTTAAACAAACTGAATTCTTATGTGCATTGGAGTCTGTTTATGTGTTTATGTTATTTATGTGCATGTATGTGTCTCTATGAGTACATGAAAACGTGTATGAAGGAATGCACCTGTGCATACCACAATAAAGTGTTGGGTCCTCTCTATCTGTCTCCATTTATTTATTTGATGCAGAGTCTCTCCTTGAAGCTGAGGCTCACACGTTCTAGGCTAGGCTGGAAGCTAGCGAGTTACTAGCACTCCTGCCTCTGTCCATCTTGGGGCTAGGGCGTGTGAGATGCCTGGCTTTATTGCATGGGTCCTGGGATCCATCTTGTGATTGAGTAATAAGTGCTGGTGACTATTGATCCTCTTTCCTGCCCTCGGGTTCAGTATCTGGATCATTCTGGATCTTTGGCCTCAAGGATCGGTTACTACCATCTTTACTTTTGAAGAAGAGACACTAAGATTTCGAAGACAAAACTATGATGCCGAATTTTAGCCTTGGAGAATCCAGCTCTTTGTTCATCTCTTCTCTTAGCAGAAATAGCTACATAAAAACAACCACAGGGTGGAAGAAGGGGAAGATTCTAAGCTTCCAAAGCCACTCAACAAAAATACAAGCATGTGCCGGCCTTGGTGGCGCATGCCTTTAATCCCAGCACTGGGGAGGCAGAGGCAGGCGGATTTCTGAGTTCGAGGCCAGCCTGGTCTACAGAGTGAGTTCCAGGACAGCCAGGGCTATACAGAGAAACCCTGTCTCGAAAAACCAAAAAAACAAAAAACCAAAAAAAAAACCAAGCATGTGCACAAACATGCTTATCACAGTAAACAAAACCCAAACACTTGAAAATGTAAACATGGTAGCATTGGAGGCAGAGCAGAAGATAAGATGACAGCTAAGGTTAACATGTCAGTTACACAGCAAATGTAAACAGGGTAAACTCACCCTCACAGCCAAAAGCTGCTGACACGGGCTGATATGGGAAGGGATGCCCTTCTCTGTTCTGCACATGAGTATACATTGTTACCTAAACATCTTAGGTGAAAAGAGCAAACTGAAAAGCATCAGGAAGCACTGAGCTGAGGCTGCCACAGGAAAATACCAGTCAAATCTGAAATAAAAATAAAATAAAAATGAGGGCAGGCAAGATGGCTCCGGAGTGGCTCACAACTGAACTCCTATTCCAGGGGATCTGAGGATGTCTTCTGACCTCCAAGGACACCAGGCACATGCATGGTGCAGGTACATACTTTCAGTCAAATATTCATACACATAAAATAAAACTATAAATCTTAAAAATAAAAAAATGATACTGACTGTGGGCTGGGAATGTGACTTGGTTGTAGAACACTAGTCTGGCACAGCCTGGGTTCAACACCACCACCAAAACACAAAACAAAATCCACCACAAAACAGGCGTCTAGCTGCTGAGGCAGGAGGATCAAAAGTTCAATGCCAGTCTGGGGAACTTATTGAATGAGATCCTGTCTCAAAAATTAAAAGCACAGACTGGGCATGATGATGCACACCTTTAATCCCAGCAGAAGCAGGTGGACTCAGTTCCAGGTCAGTCAGGAGTATGTAGAGCCTCCTCCAGGGTGTGTACAGTTACACACACACACACACACACACTCTCTCTCTCTCTCTCTCTCTCTCTCTCTCTCTCTCATATATATATAATAATAAAAAGTGTTAAATCTGTCAAAAATGATGGGGTATATGGTAGAATACTTGCCTCGTTAAGTATGAGGTTCTCAGGATGGCCAAAAGCAAGAGATAACAACACACCCTCCTGGGAATCTCTTTCCCTCAGCAGACACCATCCACTTCTCCACACAGAGCTCTGAAAATACCCAGAGGCCATGAAAGGAGTCCATTGGCTGTCCTTGATATACATTCCAAAATGAGATGCCAGACTGTCACCTGACAGCGGACAGCTGCTAAGGTAGGAGAATGTGCATTGACGTTCAGATGCAGTGTTTTGGTTTGTTCTAAATCTGTGAATTAGTGTTAGACTAGTCAGTGTGCCAAAACCCTTACGATAGGATGGTTAGAAAGAAGGCTTATTTACAAAAGTGAAGCTTCCAAAGTTCCCCAGGGGGCAAACTCCGGAAGAGCTGTGGTCAATGTCTGGGAGAAAGAAGAGGAGGAGACCAGGGGCTTCACCAGAAGGAACAGACCCTATAGAGTTCTCTTGGCAGGGGGCTGTATAATCCGTAGTGACTGACAGGAAGGAATCCCCAGTCTCTCTTCCTCCCTTCCGTATTCCCTGCTGGGGATACTTAAGGCAGAAGCCACCTGAAAACTAGAATGTGACTAATAGTTTCCTGGTTTTTTCGTTTGATTTGGTTTGGCTGTTGGACAGGATTTGATAGCTCTGGCTGCCCTGGATCTCACTATGTAGATCAAGCTGGTCTTGAACTCAGTGATCAGCCTGCCTCTGTGTCCTAGGTATTGGGACTAAAAGTGTGTATCAAGCCACCCCCACCCCCACCAAGCGTGACTCTAATCTTTATGTGTGTGCTGTGTATGTGGGTGTGCACACTCTTGTGTGCATGCTCATTTCGGACCCATGTCAGGTATGCTTCTCTAGTCAATAGAGACATATTCAGTAGCAACAAAGTCTGTTGTTGTCCACCTTATTTTTTGAGACAGGTCTCTGACTGAATGGAACTCATAGTTTTGGCTCAGCTTGCTGGCTGGAGATCTGTCTCAATCCCCACAAGCTCCATCCCCACCCCACCCAGGGCTGAAATTACAGACACACCCTTCCAAGTTCAGATTTTACTCGGATGTTGAGATCCAAACTCAGATCCTCACTGCTTGGGTGGCATCGCTAACCTTGAAAAGGAATCCAGAGATGAATAGAGCAAAATGTCATCAAGTACATTCCTCTCAGGTTTGTTTGGTGTGTGTGTGTGTATTCTTGTGTGCCTCTGTGTGTGTGTGTATGCCTGTGTGTATATTCTTGTGTGTGCCTATGTGTGTATATGCCTGTGTGTGTATACTTGGGTGTGCCTGTGTGTGTGTATGCCTGTGTGTGTGTGTGTAGTGAGTGAGAGGACAACATGCAGGAACCATACACTGTATTTATTAAGAAATGAACATTTAGGTTGGGGTTAAATACCTCTATGGTAGCATGAACAAAGCCCTGGGCTTGCT
Source organism: Rhynchomys soricoides (assembly GCA_019843965.1). Taxonomy (NCBI): domain Eukaryota; kingdom Metazoa; phylum Chordata; class Mammalia; order Rodentia; family Muridae; genus Rhynchomys; species Rhynchomys soricoides. Next base: position 203,128 of record JADRCH010000698.1, on the reverse strand, counting down.
ACTTAGCCCACAGCTGTAATGCCAGCACCCCCATCTTGGAGGTGAAGGTACGTAGATCAAGGTAAATGTCACCCTTACCTACATAGTTAAGTGAAGCCCAGCCTGGGTTACATGAGCCATTGTCTTCTATCTTTCTTTTCTTTTCTTTTCTTTTCTTTTCTTTTCTTTTCCTGTCTTCCTTTCTTCTTTTCTCCTTCTCCCTCCCCCTCCTCCTTCCCCTCCCCCCTCCTCTTCTCCTGAGATAAGAGTTTCTTTGTACAGCCTTGGGTGTCCTAGAACTCACTTTACAGAGAAGGCTGGACTCCAACTCATAGATCTGCCTGCCCCTGCATCCCAAGTGCTGTGATTAAAGATGTGCACCAGCACAGCCCAGTTTACATGACATACTCTCTTGGAAAAAAAAAATAAATGAAAATAAAACTTGCCTCAAAAGGACCCTCAGTAGATCTCTCATCCTGTTTCACTGGCCAGGAATCCATCTCCTGCAGCAGCATGGGAAATTAGCAAAGTGGGAAATGGAGTGGCCGTGATTGATTTAAAACATTTTTCTTTCTTTCTTTCTTTTTTTTTTTTTGCCTGAGCCTGGAGAATGTGTCTGCATGGGTTCAAACGAAGGATCTGCTATCAAGAAAGAAGGGTTGGGTGAATTCCGAGCCCCCCACCCCCCATGGTCCGAGGCTTCCTTCCATTGTTTTGTTGACGGTGCAGCCTCTTATCTGCCAGGTTCACTGGGCGTTCGATCGCAGTGTGTGCCACTGATTCTATGTGTCATCCAAATTGATTGTTTGATCAACTAATTTTACCGAGAGCTTGCGATTTTTCTCTGATCATAATGTCTCTCAGCAGCCCATGGCTCCATTTATATAAGCCCCACCTGAATAAACTGTGTGGTTGCTGATGCACATTGGGCAGTTTCAATGAGACTTCAAGGGCTTTATTCTCTCTCACTTTGAAAAAAAACCTCATGAACACACACGCGACTTAATTTTACCCACACCCTGGGAACAAACTAACTTGGTTTTCTAACTACTAACAGGGCCCCAGTCGGATTCATACCATTTCACAAGATTTCATAATACAGGGCTAGGGATGGAGCTCAGTTGGTACAATGCTTGCTCCACGTGCACAAATCCCCTTGTCCCACCCTCAAGCACCACAGAAAACTATGCTAGGAGATACATACCTGTAATTCCAGCACTTGGGAGGTAAAGGCCAGAGGATCAGGAACTCAAGTCATTCTTAGCTATGTAGCAGGTTCAAGACCAACCTGGGCTACTCAAGACCCTGTCTCAAACAACAATAAACACCATGTTCAGGTGCTTGTGTCTATGCTTGTTATCCTCGCCCCCCTTGACACAGGCACACATTAAATTGATCAGGCTGGCTTCAAACTCACAGAGGTTCACCTGCCTATATCTCCAGAGCGCTAAGATTAAAGATGTTTGAACCAGTGCAAGAATTATCTTTATTCCCCCATACATCTTCAAGGTTTGAAGCCATGCTGCCACATTACAGCGATTACATAGCACAGTCGTAGCAGGAATGTGAGCATGGTGCCAGCATATTTTAACTAGTTGCATTACAGTGGATGGCCGTGTTTTTACTGCGTATGACCTCAGTCTCGAACTGGCCAGCTCCAAGCTGGTGGTGCACACAAGAACAGGACAGTTACTACAGAAACAGTGATTTCTAGGACATTATCATTGATCTCACACTTCTGAGAAGTGCTGAATGAAACACCTGTCTGCATAGCAATCCTTGCCCTAGCCCTGCAGGGTCACGGGTCTCAAGGGTGCCTAGCTATCATTGCAAACACCTGACTCGGCCTGGGGCAATCTTTCCGTTCTTCTGAACTCACTTCAGTTTACCCAGAGGGCAGACTGGGAGTGGCCTTGAATGCAGATCTTCACCTGCAGTGGGTAGGGTGGCATTCTCTGAGGAATGTTCCAGATACTGTCTCAGTGAAATGAGCTTCGGTAGCCTTCTCTAGTAGTCAATTCAATGCACCTGCTATCCTTTGTTGGTTTTTGTCCCTCCCCCCCTCTTATATCCATGGCACCTAAACACACACATGTCACACACACACACACACACACACACACACACACAAATAAATCTTTGAAGAAGAAATATGGTTTGAAGTTACACCGGTTGCCCAGGATTACAATCCTAGCTGCACCAGAGGCTGACACACAGGAGCATTACAAATTCAAGGCCTGCTGCGCATGGTGATACGAAACTTCCGCTCCCAGCACTCAGGGGGCCCAGGCAGGCGTATCTCTGTGAGTCAAGGTCAGCCTGGTCCACAAATCAAGTTCTAGGACATCCAGAGCTGTACAGAGAAACTCTGTTTCAACAAAACAAAACAAAGTCCTAAACCAGGCATGGTGGCTCAAGGTGAAAAAAAAAATCCTGCCTGGTCAATTTAGATATTGGCTCAAAATAAAAAGTATGCCTGGTTTGCGGTGGCATGGTGGCTCTCAGCTGAAACCCTAGTGCTTGGGGGGTGGAGACAGGAGTTCAAGGTCATCCTAGGCTACAAGGGAACTTTATTCAACATAATTAATTAATTGATTGATAAATTAATTTTTAAAAATAGCTGAGGGTATAGCCCAGAAGCAGAGAGATTGTCTGGTCCACATACTTCCTACACATCCGTTCATCCACCATCCATCCGTCATCCATCTATCTATCCTTCTTATTGAACTATGCCAAGCTGACATTCATGTGGTACATCAGTGGTCCATAACTGCTAGGCTGACTGCTCTTGTTAATTGTCTTGTTGTGGTTTCTTTTTTGTTTTTGGTTTTTTATTATTTATTTATTTTATGACAGGGTTTCTTTATTTAGCCCCAACTGTCCTGGAAATTTCTCTGTAGGCCAACTGGCCTTGAATTTCCAGATCTGCCTGCCTCTGCCTCTTGAGGGATTAAAGACTCTGGGCATAGGGTATATGAGGGTACTTAAATTATTTTCAGGGTGACTATGGAGAAGGGTCCATTCTGATCTTAGCATGTGGCGTCTAAGAGAAAGAGTAGTAGACCAATGGCTCCCTTTCCCCTTCTGACCCTGATCTCTTGGGAAACCCTTTGTTGGGAAAGCATGCAGTCTGTTAGATAAGAAATCCCCCTTCTGACCCAGGAAGGCAGCCTAGGGAAAGCCACCCTTCCCATTACAAGCCTCCTCTTCACTGCCCATTCTGCCTATGGGTAAAAGGAGCCTCCTGAAGTTGGCCTGTGGCTCCTCAGACGGCGGTTGCAGTGGGGAACCTCCCTAGAGTCTTCATTCTCAGGACCCACAATAGAAACAAAAAATCAGGGTACACTCCTGTCTTAGTTAGGGTTTATTGCTGTGAGCAGATACCACGACCAAGGCAACTCTCATAAGGACAACATTTAATTGGAGCAGGCTTACAGGCTCAGAGGTTCAGTCCATTATCATCAAGGCAGGAACATGGCAGCATCCCGGCAGGCATGGTGCAGGAGGAGCTGAGAGTTCTAAATCTTCATCTGAAGGCTGCTAGTGGAAGACTAACTTCCAGGCAGCTAGGATGAGAGTGTTAAAGCCCACACCCACAGTGACACACCTACTCCAACAGGGCCACACCTCCTAATAGTGCCACTCCCTGGACCAAGCATATACAAACCATCACAACTCCTCAACACTGAAGTCATCAATCTTAGGGCCTGTGTGCTAGGCAAGTACTCTATCACTAATTTATAATCTGGTCCCTTTCTATTATTTATTTATTTATTTATTTATTTTGGTTTTTCAAGACAGGGTTTCTCTGAGTACCCCTGGCTGTCCTGGAACTCACTCTGTAGACCAGGCTGGCCTCGAACTCAGAAATCTACCTGCCTCTGCCTCCCAAGTGCTGGGATTAAAGACGTGCGCCACCGCTGCCCGGCCCTATTTTTATTTTTTAAGATATACTTTTTTGTTTTCAGTGTGTACATGGTGTGTATACATGCGTGTGTGTGTGAACGCATATCCAAGCAGGCTAGAGGAGTCTACTCGTCCTGAAGCTGGGGCTGGAGTTGGTGATACAGGTGGTTATGAACCATCTAATGTGGATGCTGGGAACCAAGCAAGCTCCAGTCCTCCGCAAGAACACACAAGCTGCTCCAAGGCAGGAATCATCGCTCCAGCCCCACCCCTTCTTATTTTTTTGAGACAGGGTGTCACTAAGGTGCTCAGGATGGCCTTGAAATGATGACCTTCTTGCTTTGGCCTCCTAAGTACCTGGGATTACTGGTAAGTAACAGAAAAGCAAGAGTTTGTGTTCTGCAGCAAGAAATACCTTGTTCCAGGTATCCTGGCTTCATCAGAGCTATGATGGAGCCAGCCCACGCAGTTCCTGAACTCGGGAAGCAGGGGCAGCGGGATCAGGCGTTCAAGGGCAGCCTCAGCCACATGGATGATATTTATGTTTGTTTCGTTTAGATAGAACTTCACGTACCCCAGGCTGGCCTCAAACTTACTGAATAGCTGAGGGTGGCCTTGAACTCTTGAGTCTTTGCTTCTACCTCCCAAACACTGGGACTGCAGGCACCTGCCACCCATCCTGCCTTTGAAATATTAAAAATACTAACAGCAGGGCTGGAGAGATGGCTCTGCAGTTAAGTGCACTTGCTGCTCTTGTAGAGCACTTAGGTTCGGTTCCCGCAGCCATATGATAGCCATGACTTACTATAACTCCAGTTCTGAGTGGGCCAACACTGTCTTCTGGCTTCCTCGGACACTACACACACACACACACACACACACACACACACACACGCCTGTAAAACACTCCTATACAGAAAGTAAATCCCTAAGAGATGTTCAGTTAAAGAAACACTAAAAGCACACAAAACATTGTAGGCCTATAATCCTAGCACTCAGGGAAAAGCAGAAGTAAGCAGTTGAGAAGTCCAAGCCTCTGCTATACAGACTATATAATGACTTAAAGGCTAACCTCGTATATATTAGACCCTATCTCAACAACAACGACAACGACAACGACCCATTAAAAACTGGCATATAAACCACTTAGGTGCCCGGGCAGTGGTGGCGCACACCTTTAATCCCAGCACTCAGGAGGCAGAGGCAGGCGGATTTCTGAGTTCGAGGCCAGCCTGGTCTACAGAGTGAGTTCCAGGACAGCCAGGGCTACACAGGGAAACCCTGTCTTGAAAAATCATAAACAAAAACACTTAGGAGATACTGAGATGTCAGAGCAGGAAGATGGATCACCAGGGAAAGGAACTTGGAGCCAAGCCTGAAGACTGAGTTTGAACCCTGTAATCCACAGGAGGAAGGCAGAACCTGTTCTTGTACATTGTCTTTGACTTTCACATTCACATTCACATGCACACCAAATACACACACACACACACACATATATATATATATAATTAAGAAACTAAGATATGAAGATAGCTTTTCTTTGATTGATTGATTGATTGATTGATGATTGTTTTTTTCTGAGATGGGGTTTCTCTGTGTAGCCCTGGCTTTCCTGGAACTCACTATGTAGAACAGGCTGGCCTCCAACTCAGGAATCTACCCATCTCTGCCTGCTGAATGCTGGGATTAAAGGCAAACACTATCACCACACTTGGCCTGAAGATCGCTCTTTTTTTTTTTTTTTTTTTTTTTTTTTTTTGGTTTTTCAAGACAGGGTTTCTCTGTGTAGCCCTGGCTGTCCTGGAACTCACTTTGTAGACCAGGCTGGCCTCGAACTCAGAAATCCACCTGCCTCTGCCTCCTGAGTGCTGGGATTAAAAGCGTGTGCTACCACTGCCCGGCGAAGATCGCTCTTCTAAAGGGTTAGATACAGTTGAGGGAAGTCGGCTAGACAGGTCAGAGCACACAGCAGGACCTAATTTAATCCAGATGCCCAAGGCCATTGCATCCCTCCCAGACTCTGCCAACTCCCCTGAGAATTCAAGGTCATGCCAAGTCTGGCTTCCTGTCTGTCTGAGGAAATCCTGACATCTACTCTTGGTTCTGGGGAGGCAGCTCAAGGTAGAGCACATCCTAGGATGTGTGAGACACAGCACTGAAAGATTCTGTCTTTTTAATTGAAAGTGTGTTTGTTTGCTTGTTTACTTGTGTGTTGTATATACGGGTACCGGGGTGCACTGATGTACCCTCCAGCCCCTACACCTCAGCTTTGGAGACGGAGATTCCACTGAACCTAGAGCTGTCTCTCTGCTAGACTAGCTGGTCTCCTCCTCCTTTCCGCCTAGCACTGGGGCTAGTTACATGCACAGGCTGCCGAAGCCTGACTTCTACGTGGACATTACTTACTCTCTGTCTCTCTGTGTGTGTGTCGGGTCTGTCTGTCTGTCTGTCTCCTTAGCCTGTCTGGAGTGTTTATCCCAGCCTGCTCTCTCTCCTCCATTATCCCCCACACCCCTCCTCTTACTGATAATGCTCTTCACTCTGCTTGGTAGGCAGGGCTCTGGTCTCTAGTGTCTCTAGAGGACCCTATCTCAGTTCTGACCTCTCTCCCAACCTCTAATTGCCAGAGGGCTGTGAGTGACCCTCTTTCTTTTCTAGATGAATTCAGTATCTGGGATCATGGCTTCATACACGGGTCCTCTTCCCTGCAGGACTCTGTTCATCCATTGGCTCTCTGGTCTTGGCTCTGCCCTTGGGGACTAACTGTGCAAGCTGTCCTTGAGCCTCCTTGGCTTCAGGCTTCCCAGAGGCTCTGGGGGAGTAGACTGAGGTCGGAGGTGTGCTCCCCTTGTAGGGTTGCCATGAAGAGGCGCCAACAAAGCTCAGCTCCTGCCAGCTGGCCACATTCACACTTGTATAGCAGAGTTAATCCCCTTCCTTGGATGAAGTCACATGAGTTGGATGTCTCATTTCTACCCTGCACTGAGTTTTCTCTCTCTTGCCTCTCTTCTTTTGAGACAGGGCTTTGCCATGTAGCCAGCCTCAAAGTTACAGCTCTCCTCCCTTTCACCCTGCAGCTGAGACTCCCCTTCTTCCCCCTTGGAAGTGTAGATGCTCAAATCCACACTCAGTAGCCTGGGGTCCAACACTGCCCTTGCGGCTTCTGTACACTTGGCTCGACTTGCAAAGGCTGACTTTTTTTAAAAAATGAAGCTCTCCTCAAATTTCTCATTCAAGCATACCAGCTGTTTCTCCCGGGAGCCTTCTCTTGTTCAAATTCCAAACACTACCCTGTTTCTACCGTCTGAGACCCCAGCCTTAATAAGCAGACTACTGGTTCTTCACCAAGTCTCAGTAAACCCTCAGTCTCCTCCAACCTGTAAAAGACAGGCACTTGCTTCTAGTGACGCAACAGCCTGGGGCCCCTTCCCCTCACACCTACACCCCAGCTAGTGGTCAACAAATTCTATCAACTCAAAATACACCTCAGAGCAGAATCCTGTTCCCTATCTCTTCCTGCTCTACTGAGGCCTCTGTTGTTTCTCTCTGATATCATTGCTGGGCTCCTGAGTCTCCTCTAGGATAGATTCAATAGCCAGAGATCTGGCCTTCCATTGTTCAGGACCCACCAAGGGGCAGACTGTAGTTCAATTGGTAGAATGCTTGCCTAGTGTATTCCATCAGTCCAGAATAAAGCTGTATGTATTAGTGTAAGCCCTCAAGAAGTAGAGGCAGGAGGATTAGAAATTGAAGTTCACTGTTGGCTATATAGAGAGTTCAAAGCCAGCCTGGGCTACATTGCATAAGACCCTGATTCAGGGCTGGGCAGTGGTGGTGCACGCCTTTAATCTCAGCACTTGGGAGGCAGAGGCAGGCGGATTTCTGAGTTCGAGGCCAGCCTGGTCTACAGAGTGAGTTCCAGGACAGCCAGGGCTACACAGACAGAGAAACCCTGTCTCAGGGGAAAAAAAAGAAAAAAGGAAAAAAAAAAGACCCTGATTCAGAAAACAAAACAAAAACCCTCCAAGGGTTTCTCTCTGCTGGTATGTAAAATTCAAAGGTCCCACAAGGGCCCTTTAGCTCTTACCGAGCGTCTTTCACACCTCTCCAACCTTGGCAGATGCAAGATGTTCACACCTCATTCTGGTCTCTGCTCAGATGTCAACTTGTGTCCCTGGCCTTCCCTTGTCTCCATGCTAATGCACTGTGATTACCCCTCTCCATAGGCTCTGGGAACCAGACCTTTGCTCTGGTCATAGCTCTGCCAGTGTCTGTGTGGTGTCCTCCACCTTGAAAGTACTCGGTGGATTTGTTTTGTTTGAGACAGGTCTCACTATATAGCCAAGGCTAGCCTGAACCTTGATATGTAGACCAGACAGGTGACTGCCTCTGCCACCTGTATGCTGGCATTAAAGGCAGAAGCAGCAAGATTGCGAGCTCACAGCTAGAGCTACACACGGAAGTCCTATCTTAAAACCAAAAACAACCAACCAAAAACCAAAACCAAAGAAAAACCCACAGTGGGCTATAACTTGATACTTATACACCCAGCATTGTCCAACATGCACAGGACGCGAAAATGTTGGCAGGGCATTCTTGAGCTTCATTATAAAATATCTTGGATATCTGGCAAGTAATTCACTCAGGAAGCAGAGGGTGGAGAGTTCAAAGCCAGCCTGGGAGATTTTTTATATATATGTAACACACACACACACACATATATATACATAAATACACACACACACACACACACACACATACAGTGTTCCAGGTCGGCATGGCTATGAGAGCCTGTCTTAAAAACAAATACGCAGAAACAAAAATATATATATTTTATATATATATATATACACACACACACATATATATACATAAATACACACACACACACACATACAGTGTTCCAGGTTGGCATGGCTATGAGAGCCTGTCTTAAAAACAAATTCGCAGAAACCAAAAAATATATATATTATATATATACATATATAATATATACACACACACACATATATATATACATAAATACACACACACACACACACACATACAGTGTTCCAGGTCGGCATGGCTATGAGAGCCTGTCTTAAAAACAAATACGCAGAAACAAAGCCGCAAGCCAGTTATCTTCCAAACACAACATATGGAGTGCTAATTTCCCATGCTGTATTTTAAAATTAGCTCCTTACAGAGGGATTATCTAGGTCTTCGATATTTTAAACAATCTCTGGGCCCAAACCACCTTAGCATTTATCCTTCTGTTATGTGCTTAAGGACAAACTCTTGATGTGCGGTTGTTAGGTCAAGGGACGTGTTCATTTAAAATCTGGTCATATTCTCACGTTATTCTTCAACCCCTCCTTTTGTGTCATCTGCTCCAACATGAGTCGCCTCGGACTTTTGGCTCTTGGCTCATAGAAATGAGTATCGCTTTCTTCATTCAACTGGCCTTTCTCATCTGTGGCAGGGTGAGGCGTCATTTTTTTTTCTGGGGTCTGAAGAGCCAAGTTCCGGCAGGGGACAAGCCTGGGCTCAGACAGCTGGCTACCACCCCCTCAACCCCCAGTACTCCCTCTTTCCTTCTTCTGAGTTTTCCTTTCTCGCCCACAAGTTTCAGATTCCTGGAACCGCTCTCGATGACTTCACGCCCGTGACTTCACATCCGGAACCTTCTGGGAATTCTCAGCCACACTTTTTCGTAAGAAATCCAGCAGGGGAGGAGGTTGGGCGAGGCGGAGCTTTGCCGACGCTGCTGCACGCCCGCCCCCGGACCCGTCCCGGACCCGCCCCTCCCGCAGCTCGCACGGGAGGGCCCGCCCATGCAGCCGCTCTTAGCAGTTTAGAGCCGCAGGTTGAGCCTAAACCATTTGAAATTAGCTACGTGTTTAAGCCTGCTCTTTGGTCGTGGGTGGGAGAGCGTACTGAGAGGGGAAAAAGAGGAGCAAGGTGGATTTGGAGGGATCCACCAATAGGTCCCGCCAACGGGTGGCTTGGGTGCCCCACAGTGGGGTAGGACTTCAGGACACCCTGCCACAGTTTGGGCTGGATACCCAAAGATGGATATTCCTGATGGCTCCGAAGTCCTCAGAGGAGCCTCAGACCTGAGTCTTCAGGTCAAGGTGGATGGAAAACTGGGGTGTGGAGTCCCACCCAAGCAGAACCAAGACCCTGGACTCTCCTGCCTTCATGGGGGTCCCTCTCTTTGTTTATGTACTTTAAATAAGAACATATTAATGTTATATATTAAAAATGAACATACTAATGCTATATGTTATATATTATGCTATATATTAAAACATTTTCTCTAGAGACTAGAGATGGTGCTCTGGTAGTAGTCCTCTTTGCCTAGCATCTACAAAGCCCTGGGTTTGATCCCCAGCATTTTATAAGCCAGCGTGGTAGGTGACACAGTCTGTAATCCTAACCTCAGGAGCTAGAGGCAGGAGAATCAGAAGTTCAAGGTCATCCTTAGTGACAAAGCAAGTTTGAAGCCTGCCTGGGCTACATGAGACTGTCTCTAAAATGAACATTTTCTTTACTAGGCATGGTTGCTCATACCTTAAATCCCAGCCCTCAGGAGGGTGAGGCAGGGGGACTACTGCAAGTTCAAAGCCAGTTTGGTCTATAAAATGAGTTTTATTTTAGCTAGAGCTACAGAGCAAGACTTTGTCCCAGATAAACAAAACAAAAGGCAGATGGGGGAGGGGGGCATTGTCTTTTGTCTAAAAGTTCATATGCACCCTTGTTCTTCAGATACTTTGACTTTTCGAGAGAGTGTTTCTTTGTGTAGCCCTGGCTGTCCTGGAACTCATTCTGTAGACCAGGCTGGCCTCAAACTCAAGAGATCTACCTGCCTTCCGAGTGCTGAGAGTAAAGGCGTGCGCACTCACCTCCCGGCTCCCCTTCAGATGTTAAAAGAAGCTAGATTTTCAAGGGTCTCTGAAAGTATTTTAGGCCTTAAACAGGATGAGAACTGAAAGGGTCAGCTGGCTCTGGCCCAAGCCAGAAGAGTGACACATTCTGAACAGAACAGCAAAGACCCTCAAAGGACCAGTGGCTTGGGTGACAAACAGCAGCTGCCAGGAAGAGAGAGTCTGGACCACCCACACATGGAGAATTGAAGGTGAGGGTGGAGAGACACCCAGAGGGTTGAGGAGGAAGAGAGATGGTATGGTGGCCTCGCCGGAGGTGGGAGGCTGTCACCGAAGCACAAGCCATAGACCAATAGTGGAGATGAGCAGTAATGGGAACAAAGATCTGGGGATTCTACAGGGACCTGGGGACAGGGCAGCTGGGAGCCCGGGCTTGGGTGGGTGGTGCCCACCGCCACACTCACATGAAAGGGGAAAACCAGAAACAATGTGGAGGTTTGGGAAGGAACAAATGGATGTCTGTCATGAATAAATAAGGCACGAGGGACAGACATCCACTTGACCCTTAAGTTCATGTTCAGTTTGAGAAACTTCACAGGTTTGTGTTCAGCTTCAGGGCTGTTAACGGAGCCAGTCAGCTTGGGTCCTGGCAGCCCTGACAAGTTTGACTCTGCCACCCTCAATAGTCAAGTAAAACAGACAAAGCGACACTGAGAAGAAAAAAAAAGGAGTTATTCAGAGTAGCCACGGGGAGACTAAGAACAAAGAAATCCATTGAACCCATTAAGTCTGTCTCGCTGGGTTAATTTAACTTTAAATAAGAGGCAAGAGGTTTGCACGTCCAAGGCGTCTTGGGCCAGGTGGAGGCCTTCTGACATCACCACCTCTGCTCCAGGGCTCCAGGTTTTCCTGCAAGAGTTAGTGTGCGACAGCCCTTCCTGGAAGACCTGAAAGAGAGTTTCCCTCTCTGGAGGGCACCAGGCTTCAACCTTTTCTTCCTCCATCATGGGATTTCTGGGAAAATTTCAGTTTCTTGGGGTCCGTTTTTTCTTTTCTCCTCCTCCTCCTCCTCCCCCTCCTCCTCCTCCTTCTTTTTGGGAGCGAGTGGAAGGGAACAATGTCTTTGTTTAGCCCTAGCTGTCCTGGAATTCACTCTGTAGATTTGGGTGGCCTTGAATCCACAAGCCTCTGCCTTCACTAATGCTAATGGTAAAGGTTTGTCTGGCTAATACTCCTGTAAGGGTTCATTATTTCAACAGTCTAATAGACAGGGGCTGGTGTACATGAGTTCTCTTTAGAATATAATAATAATAATAATAATAATAATAATAATAATAATAATAATATCAACAACAATAATGCAAAGGGAGGAAGTTCACAAGTTCTCTTGAGAATATTTTAAGATTATAGAATAACTCTTGCCTGCTCCCCCTCCCAAAAGCTCCATTCCCAAGCGTCCACTTTCCTGTTTCTGAGGCCTGCCGGTCAAAACCACCTCACTTGGAGAGACCAAAATTAAACAGGGAAGAGCGTCTGTGGGGAAAGCAGCCCAGTCTCTGGCCAAGAAAGTTCAAGGTTGGGGGCAGGGTATGCCAGATAGGGACTGAGGAATGCTGGGAGAACCTGGAGGCCAGGTCTGCTTTGATATGTAAAATATGCACCTCAGTGCCCAGTCGGGTCTGAAACCAAACATCCCAGCCTTTTTTTTTTTTTTTTTAAATTATTATTATTATAAATGAATAAGGGTCTACTTCCTCCTGCTGACTTTGGGGCACAGTTTTGTTTGGGGGGTGTTGGTCAAGTCTAGGAAGAGCTGGTGGTTTCCCGGGTTCTGTAGGACCATCTGCAGCTAGGAGTGTGTAGGCCCAGTTGAAGCAATCTGTAGGCTGGGCCAGAGCACCTGTTGGTGTCTAACTGTTTTGGAGCTGTCCTGGATGCAGATTCTGAGAGAACGCCTGGATGTTAGAGACAGAAAATAAAGTTTAGGGAGACAAACTTTTCCTTGGCTGTACATTTGAAATTCTTAGGCCCATGCTCTTGGTATTTGGAGAAGGAGTGTGTGTGTGTGTGTGTGTGTGTGTGTGTGTGTGTGTATGTGCGCGTGCGCGCGCGCGCCCCCAGAACCAGGAAAAAGGATCTAGATCCCACCCTCAGGAAATAGGCAGGTGGGAAGGAAACAGGCTATTAGTTGACAGTGCTTACCTGGAATCCATTTGACTGTGGGAGGTGAATTCCAATAGATTGCCAAGAATCTTTTTAAATTTACAAAAAGATAAATCCTGGCCTGGAGAGATGGCTCAGCGGTTAAGAGCACTGACTGCTCTATCAGAGATCCTGAGTTCAATTCCCAGCAACCACATGGTGGCTCACAACCATCTGTAATAGGATCCGATGCTCTCTTCTGGTGCATCTGAAGACAGCAACAGTGTACTCACATATATAAAATAAATAATTCTTTTAAAAAATAATAAATCCTTCATAAGGTGCATTTGCCAACCTCGGAACACGTTCCTAGACCTTTAAGCACTTCTTAGTCCCTTACTGTTTTGAAAGCTTTCATATGCTCAGACCTTACATAAAGTTTTCCTATCGTCCCCCTAGAGAAAACAAAAGGTAAGGCTGACAACATTGCCCTCTGCCTCCATGGGCACCATGGCAGGAATGCCACCCATGAATAAATACCTGGGATTAAAAATCCCTCCATTTGATTGCTATCTTAAATACATTTGAGAGGTTCATCATCAGATTGATGGAATTTAGAATCACCATAGGAACAAAATTCTGATGTCTCAGTGAAGGGAGACTAGGGTGAGAATATCCGCCCTGTGAGCGGATGTTCAGTGTTCATCACTCTCTGCTTCCTGACTGTGATTAGCTGTCACAGCTCTGCTGTGACTTCCCTGCTGTGATGGACAACTAGAAAATGTAAGGTCTCCCTGATGCTGTTATTTCAAGCATTTCTCACAGCCAGGAGAAGTGAGTAGCTGCATCCTGTGATGCTCTGACAGACAAACCTTTATTCACTATAAACCATGTACCTACTGTGTACTCTGGAATCATCCCTGGAAGAGGGATGTGTCCTTCACAAAAGAAGGATTCCAGTGAGGAGAGGCTGGCGGTAGAGATGGCACTTGCCAAAGACATAGCACATTCTACAATTTTGTCTCTTCCTCAACAAAAGATGCCACCCATCACCTGTTTCTTTTAATCTGGAGGGATTCGTGACTAATTTACAATCCACAGACAGAGCTTTATTCTTCGGGAATCTGAATGCAGCTTCTGCTTTGCCAGGTGGGCCACACGCCTAGAGCTACAATGAGTGATGTTCATGACACAGCCATGCCACGAGGAATGTGGCGAATGTCCCCCACGTTACAGGACAGGGAAAAACCATGCTTCTCGGGTTCTGTTCCAACTCCTGGAATCCACATCATGTCAACATGATGTATCACCCCAGAACTATTTAAGCTAGAGTTTAGGTTTCCCGTGCAGAAATTGTGCCTGTGACACTAACATGACCAACAAACACAAAGGGCAAGACCTGTTAGTATTTTTAAGGACTCATTTATTCATTTTAAGTTTATGTGCATGTATGAGTGCACATAAACAGAGGCCAAAAGAAGGCATAGTATTGGAGCATCTGAAGCTGAAGTTACAAGCAGCTTTGAACAGCCCAGTGCAGGCACTGGAAATAATTCAGTCCTCGCAAAAGCAATAAGTGCTTTTCGTTTTTTTTGTTTTGTTTGTTGTTGTTTTTGTTGTTGTTTTTTGATACAAGGTATCTTTATGTAGTCCTAATTGTCCTAGAGCTTGCTATGTTGTTCAGGCTGACCTTGAACTTGCAGAAATCCTCCTGCCTCTGCCTCCTGAGTGCTTGGATTAAAGGCTTGTGCCACCACTGCCATTGCAACAAGTGCTTTTAGCAGCTGAAATACTGAGTTATCATTTCTCCAGCCCTGTCAGGGTGTGTGTGTGTGTGTGTGTGTGTGTGTGTGTGTAATTTTCTTTTTAAGCTCAAGGGCAATTTTATTAGAGTTCAAAGAAAAATCCCAGAGTAAACCAGCTGTAAATGTCAGCAGAGGCCTGGAGGAGGACAACAGTGGAGAAAAGGAGAAATGACCATGTCATTTCAGCTGGCATGGAGGTCGGACAGAGGGTGAGGACAGAGCTTCAAATAAAGAGCGTGGAAGTCAAATGATGGGGAGAAAGCCCAAGTGCTATGGGAAGCATGCTTAGGAAAGAGATAAAAGCCAGCATGATGGCACACACTTTAGTTGCAGCACCAAGGAGGCGGGGGCGGGGGCAGGGAGTTCCAGTTCAGTCAGGAATAGATAGAGAAACTCTGCCTCAAACAAACAACAAAACAATAGCAACAGTAGCAAACAGAAAAAGAAAGAAAGAAGAAAGGAGGAGAAGAAAAGAAAAGCTGCACAGCTGTGGTTCTGCAGCCCTGCCGCCTGGCAGCTCCCGCCCTCAGTTTACAGGCTGATAGGTTTTAGGGCAAACTTGACAAGACATGGAAACGCGGAGGAGGTCCTTCCTGTTTAGATAGGAGGAAAGGGCTGGGCTGTGGTTAACTTTTCCTGGGGAGACATGAACATAGTAACAATCCCACCCAAGTCTGACTCGCAAGACAAATGAGTTTATTGGACTAACTTCCAGAGCACAGATGAGAGTTACTCACAGCAGTGTGGGTGACAGCTGCATTATGGGAAAGTCCTGCCTAGTGGTGGATTCTGAGCTCACGGGAGCTTCACCTTGGAGTTTCCCTCTCAGTATACTTTCTTTTATAATCAGAGACTCAAAGCCTGGTATAGGGAGTAGGAAGGATCATGGCTGGAATCCTAGGTGAGGGTCCCCAGACAGGAGGCAGCCTCCATCTAGGGAAAGTTAACTGCTCCATTAAGGTACATTTATCACACCAAAAAAAAAAAGAGGCAGGTGGATTTCTGAGTTCGAGGCCAGCCTGGTCTACAGAGTGAGTTCCAGGACAGCCAGGACTACACAGAGAAACCCTGTCTCCAAAACCAAAAAAAAAAAAAAAAGAAAGAAAAAAAAGGTACATTCATCCCTGTATTGTTTTGCTCAGGGAGTTGCCATGGCTACCAATCCAAGGTAATATGTCTTCCAAGGAGGTGGTGGAAGATTGCTATGCCCTGAGGAAAGAACGCACCACCACATTACTGAAGTGGACAGCCTTTCAAGAGGGAAGTTAGGTTGAGATCAAAATGGAGGATTTCAGCCACTGAAGATCTGGGAGAGGAGACTTCCGGAAAAAAGATGGATGGAGAGGACCAAGGTCCTGGGGCAGGAACCAACTGGTGTTGTTTTATGACTGGAGGAGGGGGGTAAGGAGCAGTAGGGGCCGGGGTGTTGGAGAAGAATGTGGAGAGACCAGCCATTCTGGTCTCACAGGCTACCGAGTTTAGATTCCAGACCTAGTAACCTGGGCAGCTAGGGGATTGTATTAGGAAGGAGTGGTGTGTGTGTGTGTGTGTGTGTGTGTGTGTGTGTGTGTGTTTTGAACCCAGGACCTTGCACATGCTAAGCAAATACTTTACCACCAACCCATCTCTAGACTTTTATTTTTGAGACCAGGCTAACCTCCAATTCATAAAGATCTGTCTACCTCTGCCTCCCAAAGAAGGGAGGGATTAAATGAGTGATCTACCCTCTCCTTTTAAAACACACACACACACACACACACACACACACACACACATGCCCGGCTAACAATACATTTCTTAAATTAGTTTTAAATTAGTCAAGAGTGTGGCTCACCGGGCAGTGGTGGCGCACGCCTTTAATCCCAGCACTCAGGAGGCAGAGGCAGGGGGATTTCTGAGTTCGAGGCCAGCCTGGTCTACAGAGTGAGTTCCAGGACAGCCAGGGCTACACAGAGAAACCCTGTCTCCAAAAACCAAAAAAAAAAAAAAAAAAAAGAAAGAAAGAAAGAAAGAAAGAAAATTATTGTTACTGGGGCTGGAGAGATGGCTCAGAGGTTGAGAGTTTTTATTGCTTTTCCAGAAGATGGAGTCCAAACTCCAGCTCCGATAGAAACCTACGGTCACGCGTATATAGAGACACTCATTTGCATAATTAATAATAAAAACTTTCAATCTTTTATTATTGTGTGTACATGATGTGTTTGGAGGTCACAGGATAACTTTGTAGATTCTCTGCTTTCCACCTTTACCTGCATTCTGGGTTGGGACTCAGGTTGCCAAACTTGGACCGTAGGCGCCTTTATCGGAGCTATCTCCCCAGCTCAGGCCCTTAACATTTTACTTTGATATAGAGAATGAAACTGGGGAGGCAGGGATAGATGGGAGCGGGAAGCAGAGGACGAATTCCAGACCCAGGCAAGGACAGAGCATCGAGGGACCAGGCGCCTTCCCGGGTGAGCCCCGGAACCGGCATCCGTTTGGAATCTGGGAGGGAGGCTCCGCGCGAGGGCTGGCCGGGACGGCGCGTCCTGGCGCCCGGCGTCTGCTCGCGGAGCCAGCCCTGGCAGCACGCCTGCCGGGCGTTTCCTGGCAACCAGCCACCGCCTGAACGTTCCGAACTCTACAGCCCGCGACGTCACCGTCACCTTGACGACGCTGTGGGAACACGCCCCGTCGGCTCCGGGGGCGGGGTCTGGGCGCTGCGCGTTCTGCGCGTGTGGAGAGGGGCGGAGCTGGGCAGGTGCGGAGGCAGGTGCGGCTGCAGGTGTGAGCAGGGCGGGGCGGGGCGGGGCGGGGCGGGGCGGGGCGGGGCCTCTGCACCCGCCGCTCCGCAGCTGCGCTCACCCGCCCCTTCTGCTCCGGTTGCTCTGCAGCTACGCCTCCTAGACCACCCAAATTCAGCTTGACCTTGCGGACTGACCTTGTTTTTTACACACAGTTTTCTATGTAAAATGACCTAATCTGCTTATATATTTGTCTCTGTCAGCCCTGTGAGGTCAAGAATGAATTCTGCCTTGTTCATCTCTATTTTTAGCACCCTGAACAGATCCTGGCACGAAGCGCTATTGAATGCCAGTAGCGTGAATCCTTAGATTGACTCAATCGTTTCGTTCATTTGTGTGCTCGTTTGGTTAGTAACCAAGATGAACAACACCAGGCACACGCCCCCTGCAGGTGAGGAGGAAGAAATTTAAAAAAATATTCCAGAAGACTATGGACACATGCCTACGATTTCAAGCCTTGAGAGGTAGAGGCAAGATTAGAGGCTCAAGATCGTCTTCAGCTACAGAGCAATTTTGAGCCCAGTCAGTTTGATACGAGACCCTCAAAACCGAATAAAACAAAAAGGAGGGCTGCTGGGCCGGGTGGTACACACTTGTAATCCTCGGTACATATGGGGGGTGAGGGGCAGGAGAACTATTACAAATTCGGGGCTAGCTTGACCTGCATACTAAGATTCAAGATAGTGTCTCAAATTTTAGAAAACAAAACTCTCCCCTATATTGCAGTACTAAGAATGAATGCCAGGGCTGGAAAGACGGCTCAGTGGCTAAGAGCACTGTCTGCTCTTCCAGAGGTCCTGAGTTCAATTTCCAGCAACCACATGGTGGCTCACAACCACCTGTAATGGGATCCGATGCCCTTTTCTAGTGTGTCTGAAGACAGCTAAAGTGTACTCATATAAATAAAAAGTTAATAAATCTCCTAAAAAAGAAAAAGAATGAATGCCAGCCAAAGGCTTATTAACACCTATTAATTCACAATCTTCACAGAGTTGTTGCCACAATCACACCCATTGACAGATGAGGACACTGAAGAGAACACTGCTGGGCCCAATGGCTGAGTGAGAGCCTGTGGAAGGTGTAGGAGAGAGACAAGGTGAGGTAACACCCGGTTACCTGGCACAGTTATTTTATCTTTTGTGGTATTGAGGATTGATTTACTGGGACCTTGTTTGTTAGATGAACGAGGCACCACTGAGTACATACCCACTCCCACACTTTTGTTTTTAGGCAGTGTCTCATTATGTAGCCCTGGCCAACCTAGAATTTGCTTTGTAGACCAGGCTGCCCTTGAACTCACAGAGAGTTCTGGCCTCTGCCTCCCTAGTGCTGGAATTAAGGAGTACACCACCATACCTGGCTCCCATACCCTTTCGTTTGAGATAGTCTGATGCAGCCCAGGCTGGCCTCAAACTTGGCCTTCAACTTTGGATCCTCCTGACTTCTCCAGAATGCTGGGGTTACATGCACACACCACTCACCCTAAGTCCTGTCCTTCCTTGAGGAGGTCCACCCCTGCCACCTCTATGAGGCTATTCTTTGTCATGGTCACACTGCCATGACTCATGACTCATGTCTTCTGAGTGGAAAGTTAGGCACTCATCCTCTTTCTGATGTCATCTTTCTTGTCTCCTCTCCTCCTCATGTTAAAAGTCAGTCTCCTGAGACAGCACCCCACCGGATCTTGCTGTCATCCCTGTGACCTACAATGGACCTGGCATAGAATGCTCAGTGGTTTCTGAGAGACGGAGAATGCTTTTCATTAAAATCATTGCATTTTCCAGCCAGGATCTGATCGCTTCCTTCCCAAGAACACACCCTGCTTGGCACACAGTACCCTCTGTGAACAAGAAATGGCTGAGCCACACTGGGCATGGGAATTCTAGTGGAAATGCTCCCATCTCTTCCTCCCTGGCTGTATGGGGTGGCTT
The DNA here is from genome assembly GCA_019843965.1 of Rhynchomys soricoides. Taxonomy (NCBI): domain Eukaryota; kingdom Metazoa; phylum Chordata; class Mammalia; order Rodentia; family Muridae; genus Rhynchomys; species Rhynchomys soricoides. The sequence goes on along the minus strand of JADRCH010000698.1, from coordinate 183,710 downwards.
TCCCATTCTGGGCCAGGATTTTAAGATTTTCCCCTGGAATGAGGAGGGAGGCAGAGATAAGGAGGCAGTAGCGTCGATGCCTGTGGCACACATCTGAGAGTGGTACATGGCGTGTGCGCGCCTGTGGTGTGCATATGTATGTGTGGTATGTGTGTATGAGTGTGTAGCTAAAGCGTGGTGGATGTGTGCATGCAGGTAACACAGAGCAGGGGAGCTGGCCTTTCTGTTTTCTGACATACAGTGTCGGGAAAGGCTGGTTCTTCATCATCTATACTGTTACCTGTGTAGGCACTGGTGGTCATGACTGTCCTCCCTGTGAATTTAGATTCTGGGGCAGCCCATACACAGTCCGACACACAGAGCAGACTCTTTTGGGTTTATTTTTGGGTCATTTTTCCCATTGGGGTGCAGAGTGGGGCTTATGGGGTCAGGAAGGGTGGTATATTCAGCTTCTAAGAACACTATTGACTGCTAGCACTCTCTCTGTGACTTTTGGACCACTGGTGATGAAGAGGCAGGCACCCAGGTTTTTCTGGAGCCTTCGGACCAATCTCAAACAGAGACCAATGCCATGTCCAGTCTGCTCAGCCCCGGGTCCCCCGGGATTAAGACAGCCAGTTTCCATAACCAAAGAAAAAGGCTGGCCATGGAGGGACACAGTGGAGGGGTGTCCCTTCAGCTCTAGGCAATGAGGTGCAGGCTCACATGTGTGAGTGTGAGCTAGGCTAGTGTGGGCTAGTTCTCCACAAGCACCTGTCAGGTCCTGTCCCATACATCTGGCTTTCCTGTGGATGGCTGCTTTACTTTTCTTGTCCCCTTGGAACTAACAAGGCAAACAGCCCTCGTCAGCTCTCTGAAGGTCTCATTTTTCTTGGTCCTTGTTCCGCATGTGCTGGAGGGAGGCCCATGACTCAGTCCTAGAGCTCTGGGGGAGGTACCCAAGCCTGGGAGGAGACAGAGGGGCTCACTGGGCAGCTGGATGGGAGTGGCAACAGGGAGCCCATGCTATCTCAGCTTCTGCCAGGTCGCTGTTGAACCTGGAGGGGCTGTGGAGGAACTGCCTTAGCATGGGAGAAGTGTGGAGCCGGAGCTGGGGGCCGGGGTCCACCAGCGGCTCTGCCTGCTGGGTGATGGTGGTGGAGGAAGTGAGGACTGTATTCCCAAATTGGTCCATCTCTTCATACTGTTCAGTCACTGTTCTCGTGGCTCCATAGGACTTGGAGTTAGCTGACCCAGTCTGGAATTCCAGAACATTCTTTTGCTGCCCTGTGGGCACAGAGCCCTTGATGACCATCTCCTTTGTCCCAGCTTGATCCTGGATATCTCTCTGGTAGAGTAGGGCTTGACCTATGTTCTGAGCTAGGTGTGTATTTTTCCCTGAGATATAATGGCTTCCCTGAGGGCTAGAAGCTTCCACAAGCTTCTTTGTAGCTGATTGGATAGAGATGAAAGTCGGAGAGGAAGATCCTCTGCAGGAAAGCGAGACTTGTTGGAGGCCAGGCTCTGCTCTTGGTGTCTCCAGCCTCCTGGAGGGAAGGACATTCACTGCTGTCTGACCTCTGGCCTCTGCATGATTTCTGATCTTGTCTTGACCTTGCTCCTCAGGATGGTTCTCAACCTTTTCTTGTTTTGTGACTACAGGAGGATCTTTGACCTGGCTGGAGCCTGTCGGTCTGGCTCTGCTACTGGTGGAGACCTTGTTCACACCAGGACCCTGTGGATGGCTGCTTGTGTGAGCCTCAGACTGGAGGCTAGACATGGAGCTGAGAGCTTTGTGCACTGCTTCTTCGATGTCCCGTAGCCTGGCTAGGGTCTGTTCTTTCAGCTGGGCAACCTCTGTACTCACCCGAGTCAGTTCCCCAAAGGCCTGCTCCACTGAGGCCTCAGTCTTATGGGGGGCAGTGGGAACCTGAGGGGTAACCCCTCCCAGCTGGGGTACACCCTCAAAGAGCTTCCGCAGGGCCTGCACATCCACACAGTGGGTTGCTTCCTTCTCTAGGGTTTGCACTTGGCTCAGGAGGCCCTGGAGCTCTTGATGGCTACCATGTACAATCTCTGGGCTCTCAGGGGTCCCCTGCTTGGAACAGTCCATAGGCTGCGTTTTTGGGGAGGTAGGGTGCTTTTGTGGTGGGCTGGAGTCATTGCTGAGAACATTCAACTTAGGAGACTCAGGGCTCAGGCTGTTGCTGCTGGTTATCTGACCCCTGCTAGGCCTGGAAGCCATAGTGTTGAGTGGATGCTGATGCATAGGTTGTTTCTGCCCCTTGGAACACTCAGCCAGAGGCAGGCAGTCCTGGCCTGCTATTGTGGGCGATTTGGCTGACCCAGGGTTGGCTACACCTGGCTCACCTGGCCTGTGGTCTTGTCCTGTTTCTGAGATGCTGGCAGAGCCTGCTAAGGGCTTGGGCAGCCTATGAGGTGGATGGACTTGATTTAGATGTGCAGGTTTGGGAGGCACTGGGGGTTTCTTTCTCGGAGGCATGGTGGATTCCGCTTTGGAGAGTTTTGTCTCTGACCCTTCAGGAGTTTTCTGACCAGTTGGTCTGTTGTGAGTATGAAGAAGGGATTCCTTCAGGGGCATGGGGGCCTGCTGGATGGAGTCCTCCTGATGGTGGCCTCGAGCTGGGTGGGCAGGTTCATCTGTCACAGCAGCTGGGAGAGTAGGAAGGGGAGGAACAGAGGCATTATGGGAGTGCAGGCTGGCACCTGTAGCCTGGGGTTTAGATGTCAGAGTGTGGTGAGTTAGAGAGATGGTCTTCAGGGAGGTGTCTGCTGCCTGGAGGCACTTGGGCCAGATTTGGGGCATCACTTTCCCCAGAGGTCCCCAGGCCCTTTGTGTATGACCCTCAGGCTCGTGATACCCTGGCCTGGGACTCTGACCTTGGTCTTCCTGGGGTGGGCTGTCCCTTGGCTGGGGCTCTTTTTCAGAAGGCTGGATAGCCCCAGATGGGTCAGAGGTTCTCACAGGGTGAGCAGCATAGATACCATCCTGTATGGTCACCCGCCCCCTAGGCAGCCCTCTGGGGACTGCTTTGTTGTCCCCACTGACCTTTCTGGGGACTGCTGGGATCCTGGCTTCACTTCCAGCCACAGGCCTGATGCTGTCTTGGGTAACCCCAGTTACAGGAGTCGGTGCTTGCAGAACATCTTGGACAGGCATGGAGGTGGCTGCAGGGTCACAACCCTGTGGATGCCTGCTCAGAACCTGCTGGTGTAGGCTTTGGGCCTCAGCGGTTGCCAAACGCAGATTTTGCATGGCTTCCTGGAGATCTGGAGCCCCAGACCCTAGAGGGGAAGTAATGGTTCCTTCTGGTCTTCCAGAGGCTGCCTTTCCTCTCTGCCCAGCATGGCTGATATCCATTTGCTTCCTTGCTTCCTGCAATGGAGCTTGAGCTACAGGTCTTCCATTTGGAAGGACCACTTTTCCAGCTGCCCGAGGTGGAGGTGGGCAGGTTGTGGACCCTGAGGCTCTCAGATGCCCCATCTCCATGGAGGAGTCTAATGGGGTAACATGTATGATGCTTTCAGTTGGGGGAAGATTCTGGGACTTCTCAGTAGCTGGTACAGAACTTGGGTCTGTTGACGGCTCCCACCGCAAACTGTGAAGGCTGTGCAGGTCTCCTTTGTTTATGCAGCTGGCCAGCAGCTGCACACTGCTTCTTTCAGGAGCTCTGTGGATTAGCTGGGGCTGGAGAGAGTAGGCAGTCAGTGACACTAGGCCCTGTCCTGTCTCTTGCATCACCAGCCCCGTCTTTGCCACAGAGACTCCCAGGCCACAGGCCAGCAGCTGCTGGAGCTCAGGGTCCATGTCTTCAATATTCCCAGGGTCACCAGGCCCTGGCAGCTTGAGAGGGTGGAGCTGGAACTGCCCAGCTGTGTCCTCCTGAACCAGCAGTCCCTGCTGGTCTACATCTGTCCTGCGCAGCACTTGACGAACAATCCTGGGGAGCTCACCACATACCATCTCCTCCTTCCGTACATAGGGGCGCCCCTGCCCTGGGCTTGGGAGCACGTACTTGGCAAGGCAGAGCTCCCCAGGCCCTCGGGCTTCCATGAGGATGCCTCCATGGTGCAGGATGCCAGGGGTGGCATGCAAAATCCGAAGGGTTCTCTCCGCTGCTGTCTCCTGCCTCTCTGGTGTCCCATGGTCTGTGGAGCCTTTTGGCTGTTCTTCCTGGAGGTTGTCCCCTCTGATGCTCTCAGCTGCCAGGGAGTCCATGGGGCAATTTTCAAAAAGCCAGGTGAATTTATGCACAGAGCCGGAGGGGATGGACTCCGGGCTTATGGTGGTCTCCTGTATCTCCTTCTTGCCCGCCTCCAGGGCTTGGAAAACCTCCTTCTGCCGAGATACCTGCCCTGAAGGAATCTCCACCCGGCTGCAATACCTTACAGGCTTTCTCCCACTGGACTGGCCTGAGGCTGGCAGAGATTCAGTCTCAAAGACATGTCTGTCTGTCTGTCTGTCTCTATCCTGGATCTGGCTGGTTTGCAGGTACTGCTCCCCAGAGCCTTCTGCCTGGTTCAGAGATTGGGGCCCAAACATCCAGGTGCATGACCTTGTATCAGCCTTGCTCACGGGGTCTGTGACCTCGGATTCTCGCTTCTCTGCCAACTCGCTCATAGGGTAGGTCTCAAACAGCCAGCGGATGGTCTGTACATCGCCCTTCTGGGGGAGTTCAGGAGGGGGGCCTCCTGGACCCCTCTCCTCCTCCTCCTCTCGTTTCTGTTGCTCTTGTTGGTGAATCATTTCCAGTGGCTGTGTCTCAAAGAGCCACCGAGTGGTGCCAACATCCCCAGCCACCACTTCTTGCTGAGTGATGCCACGTACCACATCAATGGTACTGGGGCTTCTACCCAGCTGGTCCAGGGGCTGTGTCTCAAACATCCACTTGTGGCCCTGTACATCACCTCCAACTACCTGCTCTCTGCTGACAGAAGTCAGGGCATGAAGCTGTCCCCTGCTGTCCTGCATAGCATATATGGGGGCATCGGCGCCCTGGGACTGCTCAGCAGCATCAGTCTTTTGTCCTCTGTTTATGTTTCCACAGGCTGAAGGCTCACCTTGCCTGATGCTATCTAAGGGAAGGGTCTCAAAAAGATTCTTGAAGGTTTTCACGTCCCCTTTCAACCCATCCTTCTGGGGGACACCCTGAGTCAGGGGCAACGCTGAAGCACCATTACTGGACAGACACTCAGTCACAAGCCCCTCACCCTTCTGGTGATCCACCCGTTGCAGGTGACCCACTTGGACCTGGTCTCTGAGAGCATCCAGGGGTTTTGTTTCAAATAGCCAGAGTGTAGAGTGGACATCACCAGGAATCACCTCCTCCTTGGGTGGAGCCTCTGCCTCGGTTTCTCTTTCACCCTTTAGAGTGTCCAGGGCACAGGTCTCAAACAGATGTCGCTGATGCTGAACATCTGGACCAGGAGGGATGAGATCTGGAGACGGCTGGAAGTCCTTCTCGTCCACCAGGATCTCACGAATGGCATCCAGAGGCTGCGTCTCAAAGATCCAACGGGTTGCACTGACATCAGGCAGGGATCCTTCTTCAAGGGAGATCCCCCGAATCACCCGCACCTGGCTGGGGTCCTGGTTGAAGGCATCCAGAGGTCGGGTCTCAAAGAGCCAGCGAGCTGACCTCACTGCATTGCTCTGAATCTCCTCCCGACAGGCAGCCCTGACTTCGTGGATGGCGCCCTCTGCATCCTGGATGGCACATAGAGGTTCCGTCTGAAATAGCTTCACAGTCTTCTTCACATCACCCTTCAGCTCCTGGATCTCTGAGCGCAGCTCTAAAGGACTCTGCTCCTGGATAGAGGGGCGGGAGCCCAGCCGGTCCAGGGGCCTGGTCTCAAAGAGCTTTCTGGTTCCCTGTACATCTCCAATGGCTGCAGGCTCCTTCACGGTTGTCTGTGTTGCCTCCTCCTGGCCTGTCAGCGCATCCAGCGGCTTGGTCTCGAACAGCTGTCTGGCAGCTCGGACGTCACCCCCCGAAGGCCGCGGTCCCGCCGGCTCCTGATCTGAACTGTTGGTAAAGGAGCCTTCCTCAAACTTTCGAGAGGTGGCCTGAACGTTGCCACCTGACACAGGTTCCTTGGCAGCTGGTCTCTCGTGATCGCCAATGGCATCCAGCCGCCAATTCTCAAAGATCCAGCGCATACACTGAACATCGCCCTCAGTGGGCTCCTCTGAACCGAGCACCTCGGCCAGGTCCTCAGCCACAGCCTCCTCGAGGTTCTTCCTGAGCTCGGGGTGGATGTGTTTGTAGAGACGGCGGAGCTCGCTGGCTTGCCGCTGCTGCTGGAACTTGGAGAAGGATTCCTTGGGAGGCGGTGTCGGCAGACCCTCTAGGGCTGAGGGAGGAGGGAGGGACAGGTCCTCTCCAGTCCTCATTTGGATGGTTGGTGTAGGAGCTACCTGCATCTGCGCATCGGCCATCCTCCTGGGAAGGAGGAGAGAAGCTGAATTAAGTGAGGGGCAGTTCCTTGGGATATCTAGCAGGAGAAAGGCTAGAGACTGTGTGACCACTACTAAGGGACTCCCTACATCTCTAGATCCTGTTTGGCTGGTGTATGACAGTCCATCCATTCATCAGAATGAGTCTCACCTGGGTCACTGGGATCAAGCAGGACACAGCTGGCCTGGAGAATCTTTCCAGCCCCCGGAGAGATCTGAATATCCAGTAGGAATGCTGGATGAGTCACCTACATCTCCCTCTTGTCAAAATCATTTATCCCTGGCAGACTCCCAAGTGGGTACGCTAAAGAGCACTGTCTTGGGAAAAGGTGTCCTTAAATGAAGACTCATTTCTACACACGCACCGCCAGAGGGCGAGCTTAGCATGTTTTCTGGAAACCTTCACTAACCTCCACTTCTTGGCTCCCTCCAACCTTTCCCAGGCCCCTGGGTCCACAGCCCTTGCTGGGGAAACAGAGGCCCAAGGAGGAAAAATTGCTCATGTTTAGGCAGAGCCAGTATTTGAATTCTAGATCAGGGTTTGCTTTTTACATGTAGACTGGGTCTCAAGTAGCCCAGACTGGGCTCAAACTGGCGTAGCTGAGCGTGACCTTGAACTTCCCCCTGCCTCCACCTTGCAAGTGTGAAATTTCTGGAATGTGCCACCAGTCTACATGCTGGGATTGGACTCAGGCTTCGTGTATTCTAGGCAAGCATTCTCCCAGCTGAGCCACTCTGCCAGTCCTGGACTGTCTCCTAAGTTCCTTTCTCCCCACAGTTCTCTGCAATAAGAAGCTTGGATTTCAGGGTCAGATCTTGCAGAATGAGTTATAGGCTGTGCTAACCTAGAGTCTCTAGACCTTACGGAAGGGCTGACTCCCAGGAAATAGCAAGATTGGGTGTGCTGGGCTTTGTTATTCGCTGTGCTCACTTCTAGTCCTGCATCCCTAGGAGAACTGAAAGGTGACTTATCCAGTGTATGTGTGTGCGGTAGAAGATTGTGGGATTAAGGTCCCTTCTGCCAAAGCAGCTCTGGACATGAGGGCCCTGCCCTGACTCACAGCAGGTCCTCCCCAGTTGTGTACCAGCAAGCATGACTTGCAGAGTCTCTAGAACGGGGCTTCCAGCATGAATCTAGATCCCGACTCTTCTCCTGCCCCAGCTTCCAGCAAGCCATACGTCTCCCTGACTCTCTTTACATCTCAGAGGCCTCACACTCCTTCAGCCATCTTCTGGTCTGTTTCATGTAAGTCCTATCTGTCTTGTGACAGGTGTTATGACAGTCCCCAGAGGCCATTAGGGAAAGAATGTAAAATATGTGCCCCCTCCTGCTGCCCCGACCCACTGCTCCGCCCTGTACTTGGCACTAAATATAGCTGAGGTCCAGGCCTCAGCCAGACATCATGGCACTCAGGAGGTTCCAGCTCAGCCAGGGAGACCTGGTGTGCCCATACCCCAGTGCCATCTCTTTCCATACTTTGGGCTCCTGGAAGACTCTGCCTTCTGCTTCCTGTGAAGTGCTAAGGTATTTGACCTGTAGGCCAAGCTGCGGATACCCATCACTCAAAGGAATCTGACTGTGTGGGGTGAAGCAGGAACGCTGGTGACAAGAGGCAGGGCATCCTCCTGACTTACTACCTCAGAAGGAGGAGGGAGGGCTGCTTGCCCCACTGCCTCCCTGGCCTGTCCACTGAGAGAATATGAGCATCCAGAGGAAGCAAGATCTGACATCCCCTTATGGAACCCCAAGCAAAACCTCTGGGTGGTCCCTCTTGTCTCTGAGCTCTGAGTAGGAGACCACACACAAACCCATGCCTGTCCCCACTTATGTTCTGTCAGGTCACCATGAAGGTGGCCTGGGCAGATTTCCTATACAGACCACCAGCTGCCTCCAACCCAGACTCCCAGGGATCCCCAGAATCCTTGCTAGGGTCACAGAGGCTAAAAAGATCAGACAAGGATCCACAAGGCCAATGAATCTAGTGGCCTAAGATCAGACAAGGATCCACGAGGCCAGTGAATCTAGTGGCCTGTTGTTAGGGGGTACAGAAGCCCAGTGAGGGGCAGGGGCTACCCATGGAGGCTCAGCTGAGGTCCCAGAAAAGGCTGAGGCAGGCTTTCAGGCTCCTGGCCTTTCCTGCTCTACTCTTATCTGGCCTGAGACTCCTAAGGGCAGGTTTGGGGGCAGGTTTAGGATATAGTAAGTTTCAAAGACTGTCCATGCTTAGGTCCCCTATGCTGAGACAGTCACTCAGCACTGCTGATGACTCAGGGTCACCTCATATCCCTCTTTGGCACCAGCCTGCTCTAGATGCCCACCATTGGGCACATTCAGATCTGATCTCTCTATTCTGAGTCACCCCAGACTTAGTTGGAGGATTTCCCCATGGGGCAAAAAAATGGCCTGGGACAAAGTAATCCTACCCAAGCTGCCTCACAAGGAAGGGCTAGCCTCATAGGCTAGCCTGGGCACAAAATTGCTGGGGCCGTTTATGCCAAGATTGAGACCAACAATAGCTGGGGGCTGGGCTTGCCCTGGGCCATGTGCAGTCTCTGGCTATGGGGATCCCTTACCTTCCGCCTCTCTTCTCTCTTTCACAACTTGTCAGGCTTCTTGAGAGGAAGCCCTGAAGCAAGAGGAGTCCCATATCAGCATTTTACTTTCTTTTTCAGACAGAATCTCACCCAGTTCAGGCTGGCCTCAAACTCAGTAAGTAGTTGAGGATGACCTTGAACTTCAGACCCTTCTACCTCCACCTCCCGAGACAGATTACAAGTATACAACTTCTTTTCTGATTTTATGTGGTGAACCCAAGCCTTTGTGCATGCGATGCAAGCACTTTACCAGCTGAGCTATGTCCCAGGCCCTTGGCAGCATTAGAAAAATCAAAACTCCAGCTGGACGGTGGTGGCCCATGCCTTTAATCCCAGCACCCTGGAGGCAGAGGCAGGCAGAGCTCTGAGTCTGAGGCCAGCCTGGTCTACAAATCTAGTTCCAGGATAGCCAGGGCTACACAGAGAAATCCTGTCTCAAACAAAACAAAAAACAATCAAACTCAGGGCCAGAAGGATGGGCCAATCATATAGGTACCTCCTGCTACTTCTGAGGACCAGAGTTTCATTCCTGGGAGCCATATACATGGTAAAAGAGAGAAACAGTGTGCTCTGATCTCTACACTTTCACCACGACACATGGACCACTCACATGCACACAAACAACACTGTAATTTAAAAATTAAAAACCACAAAGCTCCAGACGACCATCTGAAACTATCTCTCGATGATACTAGATCAGAGATAGATCAGAGAGAATCTGTTTCCTGGGCCAGCCTGAGGTAACCACAGCAACTGCTGAACACATACAAACACTTGCTGCCTTCTAGAGGAAAGTCTTGGTGGCTTTTCTTTCTGAGGGCCTGTATATCTGTACCACATCCTCTTGACACCATCCCTCATATAGCTAGACTCCCCCCTGACACCCACGCTGCAAAGTCCAGAGGACCACGGCCTAGAGAGGTAGCCTAGCCTATAACACCAGAGGGGAGGGTACTCACCAAGGGTCTGGCTGGTGTCTAGGTGTTTTGGGGTGGCTAGCCTAGGGGTCTGTCTCTCTGCTGGGATTCTTTGTCGTTAGTTCTGTTCTGTTCCCGGGTCCCACGCCTCTAGAGAGAGGTCTGGGCTCTGGGTCTCTATTCTCTGCCAGCCAGGCAGCTGCCTTTATCTGGCTGGCTGGGGGTGGGTGAGGGTGGGGGCAGGGAAGAGGCTATGTCCAGAGTATTAAGTGGTCCGGTTATTTTTAGGGCTTGTGGAAGTCACTTTTCCATCCTGGGGAATCAGTTACAAGTCCTTTGGGCTGGGGAGGGTTAGAGTGGAGGAGGAGTCCCATTCATCCCAAGTCTGCCCGGAGGACTTGGGGTGGGTGACTCAGTCGTGGATGGAGACCTCTAGGTTATTTTGGGGAGATGAATAGGGGAACACTTGATGTGCGGATGACTCTGTGCTTTTATCCCGCAGCCCCCCTCTCTCTATGCTGAACTATTGTTACCCCATGTGTTCCACCAAGCCCAAAGCCCAGCAGCTCCCTGGGGGCAGAACCAGGCGTCTCACTATGGGAGACATCTTCATGTAGAAGGCTCAAATTCTGTTTCTCTCTGTGCAAAAACAAAGCTGGCCTGTCTCCTGTCTATTCTTGCACTAGCTCCACAGCCCGGGTCCAAGTAGCTATAAGGGAATTAAACTTGGGGGTGAGAGAGATTTCTGAAGGAACAGGCCCTTGATTTATCAAAAAATCTGAAGGATGGATTCGTGGTGTCTCAACCCAGTGACCTGGGTCCATGGCTACTTCTAGATTCTTCCCTCTGACTCAGGGCCCAGACTCTCTGGGAATGGCCGGGAGGACCTACACATGGAAGCTGACTGTGGGGTTATTTCTGATCCTGGAGTCATCATCTTCGTGATCACAGATGGAGTGACAGACTGTGCACCTGTCTCCTCCTCAGTCACACGGAGCCCCGGGGGACCTGGCAGGCTTCATCACTTACTTGGCACTAAGGCCAGTGTGGAGAGATGCCACAGAGAATACGGAAGAGGCTTTTGTCCCAGGTGGGTGTAGCAGGAGCGGGGCAGCCTCTATGTAAACATTGGGGGCTTCGGAGCAGCAAACGCATCTCCTGCAGGAAGACCTAATTGAGGGCTGCCTGAGAGACCAAGGATTGCTGGTGCAGACAATGCCAGCCAATCAGGAACTGCTGCTTAGAAGAGATGCTTTCTTTGGACCAATGGGATGCTGGTGGAAGTTATTAAAGGAGCTTGCTGCAGCATTTCTCATCTACTCCTGGAGTCTGTGTCATTGACTCTGCGCCACCTCACCTCCAACCCCCAAGGGCAGGGTGGTGAGTAGTCCAGGGCACAGGCAACAGGTGGGAAGCCAGGCTCCTCCCTGGGTGTGAGTGTTTGGTCTTCCTTCTAAATTCCATGTGCCTTCAGATGCCAGGGGTGACGACAGGCATTGCGAACCTTTCCCATGGTGTCAATACCACCCTGCTGTCAGCTCGGGCCTGGGAGGTACATCTTGGACACCCCCTCTGTCTTGTCCCCATTCCCCACTCCAGAATTCTGGCTGTCCCTGGAAGGGACAGAAGTGGCAGAGCCTCCCTCTCACGGGGAGTACCAGAGGAAGCAGGAGCACGTACAACCAGAAGTGAATACCTCCCTGGGTAATTGTGAGCACCGAATGAATTATCATGTGAAGGCAGCTGTGGGGAGTGCTTAGCATGCAGTGTATGTCATAAAACTGCCTGCTCTTACATTATAAGAACAACTCAGCGTGGAGTGATGGCTCAGCTGCTGAAGGCACTTGCCACCAAGGCTGATGACCTGAGTTCAATCCCCGGGGACCCACCTGGTGGAAGGAGAGACCCAACTCCTGCAAGTTGTCTTGTGGTCTTCCAACAGAAAATAGTTTCTAAAAAAGATCTGATTAAGCAGGGTATGGTGGTGGTGCACACCTCTAATCCCGGCACATGGGAGGCAGAGACAGTGGTTCTTGGTGAGTTTGAAACCAGTCTGGTCTACAGGATCAGCATAGTGAGATCCTGTCTCCCCCTTTCCCCCAAAAGTAATCAGAGTGAGGAAACATGCAGGCAAGCATGCTTTCCCAGTGTCACGTGTGCTAACTCCTGTGAGAAATCCCCAAGCTTCCATCTTCATTAGCGGGATGGAGGGCTCTCCCCACACGCCTCGCTGGAAACAAGCTGTCAGTTAAATTTAAGTTGTTACCCAGTAACCCCAGCATTCAGGCAGATCCAAGAGGATTGTTGTGAGGTTCTGTTCTCTTTTTTGGTGTCACATGCACCCCACCCCCTCCACTCCTGGTCTCTCTCAATAGCCCTGGCTGTCCTGGAACTCATTCTGTAGACCAGGCTGGCCTCGAACTCAGAGATCTGCCTGCCTCTGTCTCCTGAGTGCTGGGGTTAAAGGCGTGTGTCACCACCACCTCTCAGCTGGATCATGAGCCTGATGCTTCAGGGTCCCATCTCTGCCAGCCAGCCCCTCCTCTAGGCAGGGTCTGTTCGTACCAGGGTTGAGCAGAAGGGGTTGCCAGCCTGCCACCACTGTACAGAGGAAGTCCTTGGAGAGTAGATCCAGTGAATTAAGGCCCGATCAGGAGACACTGCCTGGGTTTGAATCCTACATGTGACACCAGCTGTGTGACTTTGCGAGAATCTCTCTCTCTCTCTCTCTCTCTCTCTCTCTCTTCTTCCTTCCTTCCTTCCTTCCTACATACCTTCCTTCTTTTTTCTTTTTAAGTTTTAAGAATCACATTTATTTATTATTATTGTGTGGGTGGTAGCGGCGTGTGACACGGGGCACATATGGAAGTCAGAAGACATCGTGGTGGAGTTGATTGTCTCCTTCCACCTGGGAATAAGGTCGGGCTTGGCTCAGTCACCTGCAGCTGCTGAGCCACCTCAGTGATCCCCATGGCATTTTTTACACCTTGGGTGTCCTGTTGGCTGGATGGAGAGGGCTTTGGACTGCTCTAGTTTGCTTCCATTGTTGTGATAAACACCATGACCAATAGTTCTACACCACAGCCCATCACTGAGGGAATTCAGCAGGAACTCAGGCAGGACAGGGATCTGGGGGGAAGCAGCTTTACTGGCTAGTTCCCTAGTCCAAGCCCACCTGCCTTGGGATGGTGCTACTCACAGTGGGCTCCCCTACACCAATTAGCTATCAAAATATGCCCCACAGATATGCCCATGGGTCATCGTGAGGTGTAGCTGAGGGTGACCTTAAACTTGTGATCCTCCTTCTTCAGACTCTTGAATGCTGTGATGATCAGCGCTTACCAACACAGCTGGGTTAGTCAATGCTGGGGATGGAACTAAGGGATTTGTCCATGGCAGGCTCATACTGTACCAACTGAGCTATGCCCCAGCTTTTCTAGAAGGTTCTAGTCAAGGGCAGGTAGTAGTACAGTCATCAGAGAGTCACAGAGATGGGGTATGGGGGTAGAACAAAGAGCCAATGTGTGAGTCCAGGACCCACTGGGTCCAGGAGATGGCAAAAAAGGCAGAAGCTGAACATGGGTACACAGGGTTGCCTTTGTATCTGATGAGATTTAAAGCACGGCCGGCTGCAGGAGCATGCCTGCAATCATGCATATACGGTGAACCGGTCTCAAAGAACAGCAACTAAGCACACGAAAGTTCCCGGTGACAAGCCGCAGTGTGGTAGGGTTTACTGCTGAGGTGAAGCACCACCCACAAAAGCAAAAGTGGAGGAGAGGTCTCATTTCATTTGTTCTTCCATCTCAGAGTTCGTCTCTGAAAGAAGTCAGGGCAGGGACTCTAGCTTGTGTCAAGTTGACATAGATTTACCCGGCACACAGAGCCAAAAGACAAAGCTCCCATGATGCGTTGAGGAGAGGAAAGATGGAGACCCTTTTTATTAGTCGGGCTTGGGGAGTGAACGGGTAGGACAGCAGAGTAGTGGGGAACAGTGGCATTGAACAGGAGACACCAGGTCTCCAGGAGGAGCCTGTGAGTCACACTCAGAGCTGGGAGTCAGAGAGAGGACTGAGCTGGTGTCCCTGCACGCGTAGGAATCTGAGGGGTGGTGATCTCCCGAATGGCCTGTGAAGAAGTAGGCTCAGTGTTGGACCTGGGGGAGGAGACTAGAGATATGGCTGGGGAGGGGTTGTAGCCAGAGACTAGCTGGAGACCATGGGGAGACAAGAAGCTATTTTGGGAAGAAAGAGTGGTGCAGTGTGGGTAAGACCGGCTGCCAGGAGCCACAGCATGTCCTGCGGGATCCCAGCAGAGCAAGAGGTGAAGTATGCCAACCCTGGCTGGGGCTTCAGGAGGGGACGGTCTGAGCCATGTGAACAGACACAGGGAGACTCAAATGGAAATTAATACAGGGGCCAAGGTTGGTGACAGGCAGACAGACAGACGACTGACTGACTGACTGACCAACCATCAGGAAAGAGTCATATAAAGTGTGATAGGGCGCACTGTTCCAGAGAGAGAAAATGGAATTTGAAACAGGTGGCATTACCCTAAAATCCCAGAAGGGGGCAGCATGTCACCATCCTGCAGGACCACTGTGGCATCGAAGCCACCTTAGTCTTGTTTGTTTTCGAGACAGGGTTTCTTTGTGTAGCCTTAGCTGTCCTGAAGCTAGACCAGGATAGCTTTGAACTTAAAGATCCACTTGCCTCTGCCTCCTGAGCACTGGAAATAAAGGCGTGCACCCCCATGCCTGGCAAACAGGGCTTCTTTCCTCCCTCCCTTCCTTCCTTCCTTCCTTCCTTCCTTCCTTCTTTCCTTCTTTCTTGAGGTGAGGCAGGCTTGTGTCAGAGAGACACAGAGAGACATCTCTAGGAGTCCATCACGCCACGTTTATTATCAAAGGTAGAGCATGCCAAAGGGGTCATAAGGGCAACATAGTTTCCATCTCTGGAGCACTTGAGACCCAGCGGCCATGCTGTGGCAACCAGAGAGGAATCAACAACCTGGTCCACGGAGCTGTCCAACCCTGTCCAGAACTACAGAGCAAGACCCTGTTTCAAAATAAACAAATGAAATAAAGTAAATCAGTGGCTGTAGAGATGGCTCAGTGGTAAGAGCAACTGGCTGCTCTTCCAGAGGACCCAGGTTCAATTCCCACTCACAACTTAGAACTCTCTGTAACTCCAGTTCTGGGGACTCCGACTCCCTCACACAGACATGCATGTAGGCAAAAACACCAATGCACATTTAAAAATCTTTTTAAAAATGATAAAAGTAAAGCAGCAAACTTTCTTTCTGTCCTTACTCCGCTGCCTGGTGTTTAGCTCACAGTTTCAGATTGCTTGTCAGATACTGGCTGTTCCCTTCCTGTCCTGACAGGGTTGCTTCAGAGCAAAAGTTCACATGCCCTCTTTCTCTCTTTTCTGTGCTTGAGAATTGGGTTGGAGGGAAGATGGGAAGGGGTCCTCCAGGAGACCATTCCAACACATTTATTATTAAAGGTAGACCACACTGCGCTCACACCTGACACTTTGGCACAGTGATTATTTTGAGCCAATAGTGATTGAGAAGGAAAGTTTTCTGTTTTCCATTACTTACCTGAAACAGAGAATAACCTCACAAGGTTGTCCTTCCTATCCCTATGCTAGGAGAGACAAAGAGCTGTACTAACCTGCAAGGCACCAGAGAAATCTTTATAATGACCCTCATTTGTCAGATTGCGTACATATATGTATGTATATACACACATATGTGTGTGTGTATATGTGCATGCGCACACAACAATCTGTTCATCTCTGCTTTGTGTCTAGTCGTGGTTTTCCGTGATGGTTTCCGTTTGCCGTAAAGACGGGTTCCTTTGATGCGGGATGGTAGCTACACTTATCCAGGAGAAGTGGTTCATGCACAGGAAACAAGATGGGCTGCTTTTTGTAAAAAAGAAAAAGAAAAAAAGAGATTTACTTATTTATGAGTACATTTTAGCTGTCTTCAGACACACCAGAAGAAGGCATCAGATCCCATTACAGATGGTTGTGAGCCACCATGTGGTTGCTGGGAATTGAACTCAGGTCCTCTGGAAGAGCAGCCAGTGCTCTTAACCACTGAGCCATCTTTCCAGCCTGATGTACTGCTTTTTATTTTATGGCATGAGTGTTCTCCCAGCATTTATGTCTGTGCACCACGTGTGCACCCTTGGAGGTCAGAGGGGACATTAGATGCCCTGGAACTGGAGTTACAGATTGTTGTGAGCCACCCTTGGGTACTGGGGACAGATCAAGGACAGCCATGTGTCCTGACTGTGGAGCCTTCAATCCAGCCTCTCGCTCAGAATTTTGAAGAGTAGAGTGATCATTTTCCTTCTCGTGCTTCACTTATTCCTAAGCAGTATTAAACCTTCACGTCAGTCACAAACAGTAGAAGACTGGTGCATTCTGGGAAGTGGCTGCAGAAAGAGTGTTTTCTTGTTTCCCAAGTGTTGCCGGCTAGGAGGGAGGGTTAAGTAACTTATGTTTGGTGTCATGTAGTCAGGTTCGGTCTGACTCAAAGGGGTGATAAAATACCACAGAGCTGCTGCTTACTGGTGGCTAGAGAAAAATAAAACCAAAGCCAGACTCCTCTCCATGGTAGGAGCTTGTGTGCATTCTCGTCTGCCCTACCAGATTTATCACAGCAGACATTCATTTCCTACAGTGTGTGGCTATGTCACCCACCCAGATTGTCTCGGAGCTCACAGGGATCTACCTGCCTCTGCTTCTGCCTCTGCCTCTGCCTCCTGAGTGACAGGATTAAAGGTGTGTATATACCACCACCCCCAGCTTCCCTCTCTCTTTTAATAAATGTGAATTACCTAATTTATTTATTTATTTTGGTTTTTCAAGGCTGGGTTTCTCTGTGTGTCCCTGGCTGTCCTAGAACTCACTCTGTAGACCAGGCTGGCCTCAAACTCAGAGATTCGCCTGCTTCTGCCTCCTGAGTGCTGGAATTAAAGGCGTGCGCCACCACTGCCTGGCGAATTACTTTATTTTGACGTTTATGTATGTATGTATGTATGTACGTACGTACATGTATGTGAGAGTGAGCACGTGCCATGACGTGTGTGTGGAGACCAGAGGACAACTTGCAGGTGCTGTCCTTTTTCTGTATGTGTCTGGGAATCAAACTCAGGTCACCAGGCTTGGTGGTAAGTGCCTTTGCCTGCTGAGTGTCTGTTCAGCTAGCCATAGGTTCTCTTGACAAATAGGACCAGTCGTGTTAAAAAGTATCACTTTGGCATTTGTGTCTGGGTGTCTTTTGCTGGCTCTTGTCAGGAGACATAGGACTTACACCTGCAGACATCCAGGGAGACCACAAGTGTCAGTCACTCGAAGGCATCTTGGCTCCTCAAAGGAGAAAATACCTACTCTTCTATACAGAAAGCTGGGGCCTGGAGGCGATTAGCAGCCTGGTGATCTGTGTTGTCTGTTGGGCCAGGCCATATCAGGTTCTACAACCAGGACTGGAGGTGGCTTGGAATCTAAATAACCTTTACAGACAGGTGCTTTCCAAAGCTTCCACAACCAGGACTAGGGATGGCTAATATCTTAAATGACCTCCATTCTATCTGTATGACTGAAACCAGGCCAACTCCTTCCCTAGGCCCTTAAGCCAGTATGGTCGGCCTATGTCTAGAACTCATCTTCTTGGAAGAGATGATATATACCTTGAATTGAGTTTCCACACAATTAGGCTTTCTGGTGTATCCAGGATTGTATTACACCAGTAAACTTTTTTTTTTACCTTCAAATTAAACTGTATTTTAAATATGCTGGCAATGAACCGCCGGGCATCAGACGTCCGAGTCCGAGCAGAGTTGACGATGTCAGTCTGAACTGGGTTTTTATTCTCACCTCTTCTTGGTTTGCTTCTCTGCCTGGACGCCTGCAGGGCCCCCTCACCCCATCCTGCTTCCCTGCCTGGACGCTTGCAGTGTGCCCTTCACCTTGCCTGCCAGAAATGTTGTCCTTTGTCCTTGGACTCACCTGTGGAGAACCATAAGAACTGGGTAAATTATAAGCCACTGTTTAAACAAAGGGTTTGTGAATGTGATAAGGGGGGGGGGGGGCTGAGATGTCGCTCAGCGTAGTGTGGCCCTAGCTTCATCCCCCAGTATCCCCCACCCCTCCCAAAGTGATTAAAATGAAACCACCATGGGTGGTGGGTGCCATAAGGATGGCTCAGTGGTTAAGAGTACATCCTGAGAAGTCTTTTGATGAGAGCCCTGGAGTTCAGGGGCCGGCACACTCCTTAGGTGGCTCATAAATGCCTAGAATTCTAGCTCCAAAGGACTCAGCGCCCCCCTTTGGCCTTCATGGGAACTGCATACCCGTGCACTAGTTTAAATCAAACTAAATCTATGGAAATGTAAACCCCAGGGGATATCACTGTCTTCTGTGATGTTCCACCAATCAACTGCTCACACTCCGGTAAAAAACCTCTCACCTGTGCTTGTGCAAACAACTTTAGTTAAACTCAGTGGGTTACACACAAACGTGACAGGGAGGTAAGGGGAGGCTTGTTGGAAGGAGGATGATTTCTACCGGAAGGGAAACGGGCTGAGACAGACATGGGGGCGAGAGCACCTGAAATTCATGGTCCTGAAACTGGCAAAGGTTTTTTTTTTTTTTTGGTTTTTCGAGACAGGGTTTCTCTGTGTAGCCCTCTGTAGACCAGGAACTCACTCTGTAGACCAGGCTGGCCTCGAACTCAGAAATCCGCCTGCCTCTGCCTCCCAAGTGCTGGGATTAAAGGTGTGCACCACCACTGCCCGGCCTGTCAAAGGATTTTTAAAAAAATATTTATTTATTTTACTTATGTGAGTACACTGTAGCTGTCTTCAGACACACCAGAAGAAGGCACCAGATCCCATTACAGATGGCTGTGAGCCACCATGTGGTGGCTGGGAATTGAACTCAGGACCTCTGGAAGAGCAGTCAATGCTCTTTGCCACTGAGCAATCTTTCCAGCTCCCTAAAATATTTGTTTATGTGTATGAATACACTGTATCTGTCTTCAGACACACCAGAAGATGGCATTGAATCCCATTACAGATAATTTTTTGAGCTATCACATGGTTGCTGGGAATTGAACTCAGGACCTCTGAAAGAGCAGTCAGTACTCTTAACAGCTGAGCCATCTTTCCAACCCCTGTCAAAGAATTTTAAAAAGTCAACAGCTGTGCCTGTCTTTCCCTTGATCACCCTTCTAGGCTGGAGGCTCTGTATTATTCCCTTGACTTTTAAATTTCTTTTAATTTGTTGCAGAAAATCATACATGTTTGGCCAGGTTTTGTTCCTGTGGCTGTGATAAAATACCCCAAACAAAACAGATAAGCAAACAAACAAACAAAACCCATCAACTTAGGGAAGAAAGGAGTTTCTTTTAGCCACAATTCCAGGTTACAGTCCATCATTGTGGGAAAATCAAGGCAGGAACTCCAAACATGTAGTTATGACTCAGCCACAGTCAAGAGCAGAGAGAAGTGGGTATGTGGGTGCCGCTCCATCACTTGTTTGCTTGGGCTCAGCTTTGTTTCTTCACTTTTCTATAGTCTAGCATCCCTTGCTTAGGGAATGGCACCACCCGCTGTGGGCTGGGTATTCCCACATCAGTTAACTTCATAAGATAGTCCCCAAAGACATGCTCACAGGTCAACCTACTGTAGACAACCCCTCATTGAGACTCTCAGGAAATCCTAGCTTGTAGCAAGTTGACAATTAAAGCCAACTACCATACTTGAGAGGGTGTGTTCATTCACAAAGATGTTTATTAAATACCCCCAATGTTTGCTGGTGACTGAGCTGGCTCCTTATTCTGGAGCTTTAAAAGTTTGCTTCCTGCCTTCTGGCCCAAAGGTTGCCAGTAGCATTTGGTTCTTCTTCTCTTTGCTTGAAACAAGTTTGTCACTGTTGAATTTTAATATAGTCTGCTAGAAGCCTTTTGAGATTGCCTCCTCATTTTGGATGTCCTGAGATTTGACCACAAAGCTCCCAGAGGCAGGCATTTCTCCATATGTCTTTTCTTTCCCCTTGGGCATGAGATGGGACCTTCCAGTTGTGTCTTGAAATGAGCCCAGCCTTTCACTTAAGCATGAGTGGACCATCGTGGATCCCCCAGATATTTCTGCCAAGTCAGCAGCAAAACTGAGAAAGATCAAGGTGGGAAGAACTCAGACAAACATTCAGGGAACAGAATCTGAAAGTGCTGACCCATGCCTCTCCTAAAATGTGGCCTCTGAGACCTCCGTGGTTCCAGATGGCTGGTCAGCTGTCAGCCGCCTTTGTTCCGGTTGCTGTTCGTTCGCGTGCCCGTTCCGCATTTCACCCCTATTTTCAGATCTCCAGTGAACCTTCCCCCCTCACTGCATCGGTACTTCTAGAAGATCTGGAAGTACTTCACGAGCTCCCACTCCTTCTGGTACCCAGACCCATCACCACAAAGCAATCAGCTCTTCTTTTAGCTTAGCTATGGCCTGCTCTGTCTGCTCTGCCTTAGGTCCATCTCCCCTCTCCTTAAGGACCTGGCTCTTGAGTCATAATTCATCTCTCTTTACTCACACCTGCAAACAAACATGCTCTTAACAGACCAGCCAGGTTGGGTGTGGTGGGGGGCACATCTGTAATCCCAGCTCTTTGAGAGGTTGATGCTAGAGGGTGTGTGTTCAAGGATGCTCTCCTGCTTTGGGCACCAAAAGTCCTCCTAGAAACCCTTAGCAACCAGGATGCTGCCATCTTTCTTCTCTGGGACTCTGTTTCTCCTAATGGCTCCCTGTTGGCTACTCTCAACACAGTGAGGGCAATCCTTTCACAAGCAAGTTCTCCACATTCCTTCCTACTCAAAACCCTTCAGTGGCCTCCTGCCCCACTCAGAAAGAAAGCTGATGCTATCAGTGGCTTACAGGCTATCAGTGCTGTCAGATTATAGGACCCACAGGCTCACAGGCAAAAGTAGGGGGTTCAGTGTGCGTAGACTTGACATTGAGATGCCTGTGAGTGTTCAACTGGCAGCATCCAGAACCGAAAGAAGAGTCAGGAACATGTTGTGAGGGTTGGGGATGGGGAGATGTTACTGTGTTTGCCAATCAAGAGCAGGTACCCACAGAAAGACTTACAGGAAATAGAGGTGGGAGTGTAGATCGGTTGCTGGGGGGGGCTTGCCTAGCATTCAGGAAGCCACGGGCTCAATCCCCAACACCATAGACACCCTGGATGGAGGCGCATGTCTAGAATCTCAGCACTACCTACACATTTGGTTTGCATTTGTTGGGGTCAATTTTGTGTGTGTTGTGCCTTTATTGGTTGTAGTCTGGATAAGGACATCAGTCATGCGAGGACAGTCCGTGCTTCATGTCGGCCCCAGTATGGGAAAGCCAGGAACTGAGGGGACTCTCTAACCTTTCAAGTAATTGTTCACTTTTTGTGGGACACAAAACCCCGATTCCTCCTTAATTAACAAGATTCTCTGTCCATCGCTGTCAGCTGTGGTGCCTTTGCAAGGTCCAAACAGCGACTGGAGTCATCTACCTGCCTCAGACTGGATCTTCCTGGGTCTGGATGGCAGTTCTGGTTATATGACTTCTAGCCAAGAAACAGAGTAAGGTATAAAACCTTTCTGGGGTGGAGTGAGGTCAGAAGGCGTGGCAACGTTTCTTTATATTTAAAATTGTTTTATAATTTTATGTGCACAAGGGTTTCACCTACATAGATGTACTGCAGTATGTGCATGCCTGGTGTCCACGGAGGGCAGAGAGGATGTGGCTTCCCTGGAACCGGACCTACAGACAGTTGTGAGCTGCCATGTGGTTGCTGGGAATTGGACTCAGGTCTTCTGTACTAGTAGGTGGTGCCCCTAACCACAGGACCATGTCTTCAGCCCGTGGCACAGTTTCTTGATGAGAATGTCTGTCACATGGAGGACGCTGAGCACATCTTCTGCCTTTCAGGAGTCAGGCCTCCCTTCCATCATGGGGGTTCCAGGGATTGAACTCAGGTCGTCAGGCTTGGAGATAAGCTCCTGAGCCTGCTAAGTCGAAGATGGACCCGGGAGCCGCTTTTAATGGACTGAAGAAGTGGGTATGGTTGGCAAGGGTTTTGTGAATGTGAAATTAAGGATTGCTTTGGTTCATGGGTTGGTTTGTGGGGAACATTGATCCAATTCACTACATTTCCTTCCTTCCTTCCTTCCTTCCTTCCTTCCTTCCCTCCCTCCCTCCTTCCTTCCTTCAGTTTTGTTTGAAAGAAGAGTTCTATCTGCATCATTGCTTCTTCTCAGCTTATTTTCAGTGAAGAACACACTTGGGTGAGCACAGTCCAATTGCAATGAGGCACCACACCCAGCCACGGGGTCTCAGCCTTGAAGCAGAGACCTAGAAAACCTGCCTGAGATCAGCAGTCCACAGATAAGAGGCTTTGAAATGAGGGAATGAATGCTTATTGCCAGAAATAAAAAAATCTCATGTTTTATTTTATTTATTTATTTATTTTTGAATCAGGATTTTACTATGTAGCCCAGGCTGACCTGGAACTCACATTCATCTCCTGTCTTTGCCTCCCAATAGCTGGGGGCATGTATAGGCACATGCTTCTATGTCCAGGCAGGACTTGATTTTCTCCATAAATAAACAGAGGCCCAGAGAGGCCAAAGGACTCTTGTCTATCTTCAGGGCTTGTGAGTGGCAGAGCTGGGGTTAGACCCTGGGTTGTCAGTAGAGTGAGCCAATAAAGACAGTAAAGATAATCATCTTTAGGAGACTCACTCTTGGGTCACACAGGTATCCTCAGTCTAGGTTCCTTCTCACCAGGAAGGAGAGATCATTATGGCTTGTAGGTTCTGGATAAGGTGGTCCTATGAGGAGTTTGCCCATATGACTGCCCCAGGGAGAAGCATAGTCCTGGGGAAAGCTGGATCCCTGCTTTCCCGCAGCCTGGAGAATCTGGAGTCACCCTGTGTACAAAGTGCAGGCTCCCTCGTTTGGATACAGGGCTTCTCGGCTGCTCATCTTCGGCTGGTTGCTGAGAGTTGCAGCATTGCTGAGTCTTGGCAATGGATACTTCCCAATTCCCCTCACAGAAATAGGTCAGTCTGTCTAGCTGGTTCTGTTCTTGCAGACACAGGACATGTGGGGTTCCTGTGGGGTTCCTATTTTTCTGGCTTCCAGGCTTCTGTCTGCTTCCTTCATGGAGAACTGCTTGCTAAGAATTTTACCACAGCAGGAGCTTAAGAAACAGCAATAGCTTAAAAATAAACCTCTAAGATGGCCAGCAACACTGGGCATGAGTGTGTCTCGTGTGTCTCCATTCAACCCAGCGATTGAGAGGCAGAGGCAAGAGGGCTGTGAATGGAGAGTGACATAGTTAGGGTTACTACTGCTGTGACGAAACACCATGACCAAAAGCTACTAGGGGAGGAAAGGGTTTATTTCACTCACAGTTCCATAGAGCAGTTCATCATCAAAAGCAGTGAGGGCAGGAACTCAAGCAGGGCAGGAGCCTGGAGTCAGAAGCTGATGCAGAGGCCATGGAGGGTGCTGCTTACTGGCTTGTTCCCCATGACTTGCTCAGCCTGCTTTCTTATAGAGCCCAGGACCACCAGCTCTGGGATGATCCCACCAAAAATGGCTGGACTCTCCCCCATCAAGAAAATGCTCACAGGCTTGCCTTCAGCCCAGTCTTATGGAGGCATTGTCTCAGTTGAGTCTCTTCTCTCAGATGACTCTAGCTTGTGTCAAGTTGACACAAAACTAGCCAGGACAGAGAGGTTCAGGACAGCTTGACCTACATAAAAAGACTGTTTCTCCCCTGCTCAGAGAGGGAGGGCAGGAGGGAGAGCACAGTAGACAGACAGATAGGGAGCTAGATAGAGACACAGAGAACGCACACCCACACAGAGATAAAGAACAGAGTAAACCTTGTGTTTTTGTTGTTTTCAGACAGGCCTCATTATGTAGCTCCATCTGCCCTGAAACTTGATATGTGGTCTAGGCTGGACTTGAACTCATAGAGATTCACCTGCCTCTGCCTCCCAAGTGCTGGGATTAAATGTGTATGCCACTATGCCTGGCCTACAAAATAAGTCTTAAAACCAAAACAGTCATAACTGCTTGTCAGATCATCCCAACAGCTCAGAGCTGTGATCTGGCTACTGTCCTTTACATTCTGATCTTGTTGGCTCTTGAAGCGCTGGGCAACCTTCTGTTAGAACTTGGATGTGGGGATCTTTGATGTGAGCCTCTGATTTTACCTGCACCTTCTGTTTCAGCTGTCATCTGATGACAGCAGCCCAGAAAGGAGGGCTGATGCTTGCTGCTACTTCAGGTGAGGGTGGAAGTCCAGGTTCCCTCTTGGACTTGGTTATACCGGGGTCCAGAAACTTCTTTTACTTTTGTGTGAATGTGGGGCTACAGCTCCCACTAGGTCTTCGATGGCTCCTCCTTGACTGGAAGGAGTGGAAATCCCTTCTTATGGCTCTAAAAGCTTTCTGGCTGGCTACTGTGTTCCCTTCCTGGTCTTATGGCTAGAGGCAATAGTCGCTTTGGTCTGCCCCTTTTTATTTACTTCCTTCCTGTCTGTCCAGGTCAGAATAATGACCCATGGCAGGTGGGTGATAGACCTATGAAAAGCAATGGGCAAACCAACCAAGTACCCAACTAACCCGCCAACCAACCAACTTAACAACCAACCAAAAACAATGGAAAAAAGGTTGGGCTTGGTCACATTTTTAAATCCCAGGACTTGGGAATCAGGAACAGGCAGATGTCTGTGAGTCTGAGGCCAATCTGGTCTACACAGCAAGTTCCAGGATAGCCAGGGTTACACGATGCGACACCGTCTCAAAAACAAACCATCAAACAAATCAGTAGAAAAACTAGTCTTTAGAGGGCACTAAGGAACAGTGCAGCAAGTCTGATGGGGAGGCCTTTGCCTTGAATTATGAGGGTTTGTACTTCTCTGAAAGAGGGCTAAGGCGGGGAGTGGTTATATTTCCTGAGAAAGGTTACAAACTTAAGTAGGACTGAATAGCAGTGGGTGTGACATGTTGCTGAGAGGTGAGAGGAAAACACCCTGGACTGGTGGGGTGCCTGGGGTGGTGTGGGGTGCCTCAGGGTACCCACTCATCCTTCAGTAGTGATGAGCTCTGGGGCGATTGGAAGTCTTCCACCTGCAAGGTTTATCTCTGCTCTGGTGATGCCTAGGGGTCAGTCTTCCCAGCTGAGGTTTCATGACTCAGGGAAAACAAAGTATCAATAATGACTGACGAACTAGGGTCGACCTAAGGCATTGAAGGTCTCAACTCTCCTAGGGCTTTGGCGAGATGGCTTAGTCAGTAAAGTACTTGCCTTGTAAGTGTGAGGACGTGAGCTTGATAGCCAGAACCACGTACAAAAGCTAGACAGGGCTGGAGAGGTGGCTCAGCTGTTAAGAGCACTGGCTGCTCTTCCAGGGGTCCTGAGTTCAAGTCCCAGCAATCACAAGGTGGCTCACAGCCATCTGTAATGGGATCTGATGCCCTCTTCTGGTGTGTCTGAAGATGGCTACAGGGTACTCACATACATAAAAGTAAAAATAAAAATAAAAATTCTGGTGGAAAGAGGCTGAAGAAGACACAACTTTTGACATGCACACATGTGAATGTGCACTTATCTGTACATTCCCATCACACATACATACACACATATATACATATATGTACACTCACATACATACCTACACATACACACATATATACATACATGCATACGTACACACACACACACACACATGTTGGAGTGGGAGGCTGGAGAGCTGGCTCAGCAGTTAAGAGCACTTGCTCCTCTTACAGAGTTTGATTCCCAGCACCCACATGGGCAGCTCACAGCTGATGTAATTCTACCTCCAGATGATCTGGCACCTTTTTCTGGCCTCTGAAGGCACCTGCACTCACGTGTGCACACACACTCACTCACTCACATGGGCACCCGCCCACACGTACACATAAAACAATAAAAATAAATCTTTGTTTTTACAGTGAAAGAAATGAATGTGAGCCGGGGAGACAAAGGTCTCTGTGGGTGCACCGTGTGGATAAGTAATTAGTTAATAACAGCAATAACCCGCCTTTTGAGGGAGGATGGCAGAGATCACTCTAGTCTTCAAAGAAGCTATCTGAGAGCAAGGTTACATTCTCCAGGCTTCACTGATCAATGCTTCAAACTGCAATGATGGAAACCCAAGTAAAACCAAAGTAAACAAAGAGAGGCACTTACTAGCTTACACAATGGAAAAGTCAGGAGCTTGGGTCTAATGGGAACCAGGTCTGTGAGCTGCACCCCGGGCTTCCTGTGCTGCATCATCTTTGGGTTCTGCTTTTCTCTGCACCCCTTTATTCTCTAGAGCATCCTTCTCTGACTACAGACAGTGATGAACACAATGAACACTGCCCTTCCATCTGAGGAACTCCAGCACGGGCCTCAAACTCAATACTAGTGGACGATAACTAGTGGTCTAACCTCCACCTCCAAAGTGCTTGCAGCACAGGCATGCATGCAGTGCCTGGCTTAGGAGGTGCTGGGGCAAAAACCCCAGCCTTTGTGTATTCTGGGAAGCTCTCTGACAATTGAGCTATGACCCCAGCTGTCCTCTATGACTTTACAATCTGGTTTTCTTTCTGTGGAACGGTCTTTTTGAAAAAAAATTTATCTATTTTATGTATGAGAGTACACTGTCGCTATCTGCAGACACACTAGAAGAGAGCATCGGATCCCATTACAGATGGTTGTGAGCCACCATGTGGTTGCTGGGAATTGAACTCAGGACCTCTGGAAGAACAGCCAGTGATCTTAACCACTGAGCCATCTGTCCAGCTCCATGCAGAACAGTCCTTACCACTCTTCACCTAAGTTTGTTTGTCTTTACTTTGTGCGTGTGCGTGCGTGCGTGCATGCATGTTTGTATGTGTGTGTATGCAGATAAATGAGACATACTTGCACACACAAGTACAGTTTTCAGACAGGACCTCTTACTGGACCTGCAGCTCGATTCAGCTGGACAGGTTTGCCAGTGAGTTTTATGTATCAGCCTGCCTGTTTTCCCAGCATCAGGATTTCAGGTGTATGCTGCCACCAAGGGCTTTTATGTGGGTGTTGGGGATATGGACTCAGGTTCTCATGCTTGTACAGGAGTGTACACAAGTACATGCTTGTGTACCCACTGAGCCATCTCCTCAAGCCTGCAGGACAGGCGTGTTCCCCTTGCTTATGTGATGCTGAGGGTTGAACTTGGGGTCTGTGAATACTAGGCAAGCACTCTACCAACTGAGCCACAGTCCCAGCTCCTAGGACACCTTCTGAAGAAAACACCCCAAATCCACAATCTTGAGATCTTTTATAAGAAGTGAAACAAATGATCTCAAATTGAGGAATGAGCAGAGGGTGGGCCCGCTAGTGAGTTCTAGAGAGCTGGTCCTTTTCTTTGAGGCTGCGTGTCTGGAACCCTCCTGCGTCTCTGATGTTCCCTCTCCCTCCCACGCTTTCTTAGCCTCCTCCATCAACAGGAAGGGGACACCCAGAGTAGACACCAGGGGAACCCAGCCAACGACCCTCCCTGCTAGACGGCTAGAGGCTGGGGAAACAGCTTCAGACACTGTCAGGGAACGAATGCACTTGACTGTCAATCTGGACTTACTCCGCAGGTCTCTAATAGCCTGTCACAACATGTCACCACAGCAGTGTGACCCTAACTTAGAAAGACTGACTGGTTCCTTAAAAACTGTAGGTACTGCTCAGACCAAAGACCGCGGAAGGCTGTGGATCACCTGGCTGAGGTTACTGTCTGTCACAGGGTCTGCGTGACAGATACTCATGGCTGTTCCTCTCTCTCTCTCTCTCTCTCTCTCTCTCTCTCTCTCTCTCTCTCTCTGAGACAGGATATCACTATACAGCTTTGGTAATCTGGAGCTCACTATATAGGCCAGGCTGGCCTCAAACTCACAGAGATCACCTCCCCTACCCCCAAGCTGTGATTAAAGGCATGGGCTACCCCACAAGGCTGTTATTCCTCTCTCTCTCTCTCTATACACACACACACACACACACACACACACACACACACACACACACACATCTATCTATCTATCTATCTGTCTGTGTGTATGTGTGTATAGGAGTGTATGTGTACATATAGTGGTCTGTGTGCAGGAGGTCTATGTGTGTATGGGGGTCTATGTGTGTATAAGAGTCTATGTATGGTTTATGTGTCTAGAAGTCTGTGTATGTGTGCCCATTACTGTGGGGAGGGCAGAGGTTGATATTGAGAATCTTTCTTCCTCTATGGCTTTTAAAAAAAAATTATTTTTATGTGTAGGCGAGTTTTGCCTGCACATATGTCTATGCATCATCATGTGCATACAGTGCCCATAGAGGCCAGAAGCGTATGTCCGATTCTTCTGAACTGAGCTTCTTATAAGAGGAGCTGCCATGTGCATGCTGGAATCGAACCCAGCTCCTCAAGCTGCTGAGCCAACTCTCCGACCCCCACTATGGCTCTTCACTTTATTTTTTGAGACAGGGTCTCTCATTGAACCCAGAGCTCACCAGTTTGGCTAGCCCGGTTAGCTACCAAGCCCCCAGTGTTCATCTGTCTCTGCCCCTTCATCTCCAGGGTTACAGATTCTTGCCACCACACCCAGCTTTTACTTGAGTGCTGGAGAGCTGAACTTAGGTCATTATCATTGGTACACAGCAAACCCTTTACCCACGGTCACTCCGTTCTTTTGCTCAGTCTGTTGGGTACTGACATTGCCCTGCAGAGTCATCCTCCAGGGTGTACGTTTCCTAGGCTGCACCACTGTGGGCACAGTCCCTTCAGTTAGAAACAACGAGAGGCTGGGGGATTAGCTGTCCCCAAAGAGCAATGGCTCTTTGCCATCCCATTATGCAGAGCTGGGCCAGCCCCTCCATTGGCCCCATTTGGTCATTTTCACTGGTGAGTCACAGCTTCTTCATCTGTCCATTTTTAGAAGGATGCAGATGGGATTTGCATGTAGCTGTAAGGGTAAAAACAGTACTTAATATCAGGAGTGAGGGAGGGTTTTGCAACACAAACCCCAAAGAAGAAGTGTGAACCTCCTCAGCTTCCTCCTGACAGGGAGGATCAGTGTCACCACACAGTGCTGGGGGCCAGCAGGTGGTGGGAGTTAAAGTGGGCTCTATTGCACCATGGCAGAATGACAGTAGTGGTGGCACTCGCTCGGTGCTTTTCCCTTCTGGGTGGAAGGGTGATGGATGAAGGCTGGTGCTTGGTGAGTGAAGTCGCCCATCCTCCTGTGCAAGCAGGGCTGTTCAGGTTCTGCTCTTCCAAGCACACGGGGCCTGGGTTCTGGAGGAAACTCCTGCTTGGACCACATTGCTGAAAGTCCAGGGTGGGAAGGCAGGAGGCACGGGAGCCAGAATGTGAAAAATCACATTCCTATTTAGGGCTGTCCAAGCCAGGGCGCCATCCCTCTGCCATCCCCATCATCCTTCACAGCCCTTCCTCTCCCCTTTTTCAGCCTGTTGAGGGAGGGAGGGATGCATGGCTTCAGCGCAGGTGTAGGAAAGGACTAACAGAGAAAGAGAAAGTGGCCCAGGGAGAGAGGCTTGGACATAGTCCTGGTCTGTCGGCTCCCGCTCCTCCCAGCTGCCCAACTTCCTGAGAAGTGTGTTCCCTGACACTCTCACAAGCTCATCCTCCTGTGTGGTGTTCTGGGTGGGTGCTGGAGTGAAGGAGGTCTATCAAGGAAGCACGGAAAACATCAGGTGCACACTTGAGGCCCCTTCAGTCCCGATTTCCCCACCTACTTTGTGCAGCCAACCCTCCAAGTTACCCTCTCCCTGTTCTTCACCTACAAGAGGCCCTCAGGCCACACAGTTCTGTGTCCCACAGTCCCGCTGTCAGTTTCAGGCTCCCAACACTACCTAACAACGTCCTAAAAGGTAGACTTTCCTGGGCTGGAGATGGCTCAGCTGGGAAAGGCTGGATAGGTTTTCCTGCCCTGGCTTCTCTTGTCATCTCCTCAGGCCTCTCAGCTAAGTCTAAGAGAGGCAACAATGGCCTCCCTTTTCTCTTTGTCCTTTTTTCAAAGGGCCTGTTGTCCACGTGTGATGCATGGACACTCTTTGCTCTGGGTGTTGCTCAGTCAGGGGCAGAGAAGGGCCTAGGTGTGTGCTGGTGTGCACCACATACATCACACACACATACGCACACATACACACACATACATGCACACATACACACACATACATGCACACATATACATACACACATATACACAAACATACATGCACACACATACACACACACATACATACACACACATACATACACATACATACACACACAACACACACACATACACACACATAAACCCACACATACACACACATGCACACACATACATACACACATACACACATACACAAATATACACACATACACACACACGTACACACACATACATATACACACACATACACACATACACACACATAAACACATACACACATATACACACATA
>JADRCH010000698.1:112032-153073 GCA_019843965.1 Rhynchomys soricoides | reverse complement strand
ACACATACACACACATACATGCACACACATACATACACACATACATATACACACACATACACACATACACACAATATACACACATACACACATACACACACATACACACACACACACGTACACACACAGTGTACAAACTCACGTCATCCCATCCATCTTTCCTTTTCCTCCTCTTTCACATTATCTGTTTATTGTATGTACATGTGTGTACATGTAAGGTCAGAGGACAGCTTGCGGGAGTCAGTTTGTTCCCTCCCCCATGTGGGTCTTGGGGATCGAACTCAGGTCACCAGGCTTGGCAGCAAGCATCTTGACCTGCTGAGCCCTCTTACCTGCCCCGCACCCAGCTCTTTTACACAGGATTTGAGGACTGAACTCAGCTCCTCCTGCTTCACCAGTGAGCACTTTACCAACTAAGATGTGGAGACAAGGCTCCTATGAAGGGAAGCTGCTATTTTTAAACTTGCTGAGACCACCTTCTATACACCAGTACTGGAATCACCCTAATGAGGCTGACCAGCCAGCCAGGTACGCAAGCAACATCTTCCAGTCAAGTTGTAGCTGTGATGGTCCCCATGGGGTGCACTGGGAAAGAAAACTAGGTCCCGAGTCAGGAAAGACTCCTTGGCGTTTTCTGAGGGCGGGAGTGGGGTCTCATCTAGGGCTTGGTGTTCCCATGATGGGCCTGTCAATCAAGTTGCTATGCGTACGCCTATGCGTGGGTGTCATTTATGGGGCCAGGAGTAGACTCTTTCCCTGGAAACGCAAGGACAAAGCTTCAGAGACAGATGGATGGGAAGTGAGGAAACCCTGTATACCCCAGTTGCAAAGCACAGTACGAATCAAAAGTTCCTCCCAGGAACTGAGAGTACACATCTTTCTCCGTAACGAGGTCCTTGGAGGGTGGGGGTGGGGAGTCAATCTGTAGAGCGTCCTTGTGTGAGGTTGGACTAAGGCAGAAGTGGGAGGGCTTGGCATTGGGCAGTACCTGGGCATAGCTCCCCGAAGCATCTACCTTGTCTGTGTGAGGTCTGGGCTCTTCCCAAGGCTGCTGACTGCATCTGCCTCTGGGCATCCTGTCTCTTTACTGATGACTCTTTCTGGGCGTACTGATGTCACAGAAGGGTGCAGCATAGCCCACATGTGGACGAGACTTACTCCCTTAACCTGCCGTCTAGGTCACGTGCCTCAGCCTCTCCTCGGTGGCTGCTCACCTGCAGACCTTCTTCTCCAGTTTTTTGGGTTACTTGCCTGTGGTCTCCTCTCCTAGAGGCCGGATGATGTGTACTGTGATCAAGGTAAAGGAGGCAGCAGGACAGACAGGGAGCTAGGATGTGCCTTCTCCTCTTGTGCTCTGACTGGCTGGCTCCCTTTTTCTTAGCTACAAAGTGTGCATTTGAGGGCCTGCTGTGCAATTTCCAGGACCTAAGTTTGACTCCAAGTGTAAAAGGCTAACATGCATGCTTTGTCCCCATACAGGGGAGTCAGAGACAGCAGATCCCTTGGGCTCCTTGCCAGCCAGCCTAGTCTAATTGGTGAAACTCAGACCCCAGAGAGAAGGGGGGAAGGGGGAGGGGAGAAGGAGAGGGACTCAGACTCTGTTCAAAAAGCAAGATGGATGACTCCCGGAATGAAACCCAAGATTGACCTCTGTATGTCTCTCTTTCTCTCCTTTCTCTCTTCTCTCTCTCTCTCTCTCTCTCTCTCTCTCTCTCTCTCTCTCTCTCACACACACACACACACACAAACACACACTCACACACATGCAAATACACTTATAAATAAACACATACACTCACACACATGCATACACACACACACTCACACACGCACCTTCACACATACACACTGACATTTATACACATTCTCACATACATACACATTCACATGCATATGCACACACACTCTCTCACACGCACATATACACTCTCATACATGCATTCTCATACATACACACTGACACACACACTGACACTCACATACACACACACACGCACATACACACTCACACACATTTGCACGCGCATGCACACACACACATACTCAACCACACCATCATAAAAGGCAGCCTAGCCAAAGCCTGCAATGGACCCAGTTACTTCTGACCAGTCAGTAACCTGTGACCCTGGAACTAAGAAAAACAGAAGCAAGGACAAGCTACTGGGTGTGTCCTCCCTCAGAAAGGGAGGGCTGGGAACAAAACAGGGTTGCTTGCTCCAGCTTTGTAGCCAGATGTGAATCTAGGGTCTTATTAACCCCTTGGACCCCTAGGTCGAGCTCTGTGTTTCCTTCTCTCTGATAAGAACTTGGAGCCTCTGAGAAGGCACAGAACTTGCTGAAGGCCTCCGGTGTGCTGGGCTATCACAGGTGTCCGGCCTCCAGAGCACACTGCCATTCACTCCCAAGCTCAGAAGCAGCAGTAGGGATTTACAATGAAATTCCTTGTGTTCATTCCATCCTGTCTTGTTCAGCAAAATAAATGAGAAAATACAGGGCACTGATTTATTATTTTGTTTTTGTTATGTGTGCGTGGACCGTGGTATCTGTGTGGAGCTAAGAGCAGGTGTGTCTCTCCTTGCACCATGGGAGTCCCGAGGATTGAACTCAGGCTTGGTGGTCAGCTTTTTAATCTGCTGACCTATCTCGCGTGCTCAGTGCAATTAGTTTGTCTGTAGAAGAGAAAATCTTTGTTTGCCTATGTTTGCTTCTCAAGCCAGAATTCTTTGTTCTCTACATGGGAGTCCAGGAATGGGTTAAACTGTGATGAAACCTCTCAGGGCTCATCAGAAGGAATGAGGGTCTGACACTGAAGGAACCTCATGCTCTCTTACAAATTCACACCCATCCTTCCTGGCAGCACAGCCCCTGCTTCTCCCGGAGAAGCTTATATTCCTAAAGTCTTGGGCTAGATGTTATTACCTCTGCTCTGTCACACAGGCAAGTTAAACACAGTCAGGCCTTTTCTGTCCACAGATATCAAGCCCAGTGTGGTGGTGCACACCTTTAATCCCAGCTCTCCAGGGGGAGAGGCAGGCAGACCTCTGAGTTCCAGGCCAGCCTGGTCTACAGAGTGAGACTCTCTATCTCGAAAAATAAAATAAAAAATCACTGAGGTGTGGTCTTACTGCTGTGGAAACATCTCTGGAGCCAGCTAGGATATATGCTTCATAAAGAGCTTATAACAAATTGTCATTATCAAATGAAGGTCACATGTAGGCAAAAACTAAATGGAGGCTGGAGAGATGGCTCATCAGGTAAAGACGATTGCCACCAAGCCCCTCAACCTGGGACCTACATGGCAGAAGGGGAACCCCGACTTCTGCAATTTGTCCTCCGGGTTTCTTCATGTGTGCGTCTGTGCACACACATGTACATACACACATACACAAATGTACACACATGTACACACATACACATGTGCATAAACATACACACATACATACATACATGTACACACAACTGATTAATCAAACAATGTTAACATTTTTCAAGAAAGCTGAACTGGCTCTTACTGAGTTTAGCAGTCAAGGCAGCCCTGCCAAGAGACAAGATGGCTTCATGGGACAGACTTGTAAAGTCCATTACTTCCAGATTCGTCAAGATGAAGATGCCTCAGACTCTGAGGATTAGTTGGCCTTCCCGACAGAGCTTTAGGGTTTTTGTTTGTTTGTTTGTTTTCTTTGTTGTTCTTCTGTTTTTTTTTTCAGTCTTACAATGTGACCAGGCTGGTCTTGAACTTGCAGAGATACCTCCCTCTGCCTTGTGAATGCTGTCGTTAAGGGTGTGGGTTAGCATGCCTGGCTAGGCTTTGCTTTTTGATAAAATTGTATGTACATGGAGAACAGAGCTGAAAGATCCCCATGCCCTTTGATCCAGTTACCCCCATGGCAAAGAATTTATCTGATAGAAATAACTGAACAGGTCAAAGAGATCAAAGAGCTGTGAGACTTGTATTTGCTAAAAGCTGGAAGGAAAGCCAATGTTTATTGACAGAATTACAAGTGAAATAGACATACTGTAGGCACATTTAACCACGTGACCCGGAACAGCAGTAAATATGGACCAACATCAAAGCATAAACTTATTTAAAGCATTATATGATACTTTTGAAAATAAAAAAATTATTTACTAAGCCTGCCATGGTGGCACATACCTTTGATCCCAGTACTCAGGAGGCAGAGGCAGTAGAATTCTTTGAGTTCTAGGCCAGCCTGGTCTATATAGAAAGTTTCAGGACAGCCAAGGCTACATAGAGAGAACCTATCTTGAAAAACCAATTTTCTTTCTTTCTTGTTTTTACTTATTTTATATGTATGGGTGTTTGCCTACATGTACATCTGTTCACAGTGTACATGTCCAGTGCCCTCAGAAATTAGAAGGCAGTGTTGGGTCATCTGGAACTGGAGTTATAGACCATTGTGGGCCACCATGTGGATGCTGGGAATCCAACCCCAGACCTCTGGAAGAGCAGCCAGTGCTCTTAACCACTGAATCATCTCTCCAGGTCCCCACTTTGGCAACTCAGTTTTGAGGTTCTCAGTTGTGACCTTTGTATATGACAGCATTGTGTCGCAATGACAAAAGGTTGGACATGCCTGTGGGGGACATGACTCAGTCTGTCTGTCATCCTTGACACAAACATACAGAGTGCCAAGGAGATATCAGCCGTGCCGCAATGAGCAGCAGGTCACAGCTTCCTCAATTGGGCCACCATCTGGGAGAGACTTCTGAAATGGTTATTACCATCAACACAGAGACAGAGAGCTATTTGAAATCCAGTGGTTTTTAAAAAGCAAATTACAGAACTGGACCTCTCAGTGTAAGCCTATAAATGAGACCTGAGTCAGTGAATACACGAAGACTTTCCTGTGGTTAGAGCCTAGATGGTGCTTGCAGGGTCGGGGGAGAAAGCAAGCTGCTCTCAGGGCCTGGGTCTTGGCCTGACATCAGGGAGATGGGAATGGCTCTGTAGATCTAGGCACATGTTGAGGGACACTGTAGGAATGGGTCTCCTCGTGTCTGTCTGTGTCCTGCAGCAAAGCCTGCAGGTTTCTCCCACTTCACTTGTTCCATTTCTCAGAGGTGGGGCAACAGCTCCTGATCCAGGGAACACTAAAGTCCTGGCCATGCTAGAATGGATGAAGGCACCACAGTCCCCTTTCTATACTGAGACGACTGAAGCTCCAGTCTTCCCAGTGTGCAAGCAACAGAGTTGGAACAGGAACCTATCCCCTCACTTTGGGGCACAGCTCTTTCTATTTCTCCCCCTGGGCTGAGAGGAATGGAGGGATGTGGGTGAAGACAAAGGGAAGGAACCTGGCCAACCGCGTGGGCAGAGTCCCGTGGCAGTGAGGAGTCGGCATGGAGTCTCTTGTTAGAACTGCATCCTATCTTCCTGGTCTCGGAGGCCAGGCCCTTGAGATTGCATTTGATGCCGTGGGCAGTAACCCAAACCCTAACCCTTGGAGAGTTCAGGACATTCTCAAGAGAGGCTTAATGAAGACGCCGGCAGTAGACACTGCTGGTTACCGAGGGCTAGCCTGAGTGAGCTCCATGGTAAGGCAGGTGAGCCATTCTTGTTCTCTCTCTTGTTAGAGTAGCTCCCACCCTCCTATGTCTCTCTCAGCCACTAACCCCGAGATTCCAACAACATCTTAAACATCTTTTCTATTTCAATAATGCCACCTACTCAAGGGATGGGCACCCGACACACTCAGCCAATGGAGGAGTTCCGCAGGAATGCCGATTTTGAAGTCAGAGAGGGATGAGGTCCTTCTCTGATGATAAAGCCTGCATGATCTGTCACTATGAACAATCTGAAGGTCAGAGAGGGGACACTGGACCCAAGCCTTGGTTCCCACTCAATCTGAGGACTTAGTCGCCCCTTATCCCATGATCACACAACCAGCACTCAGGAACCCCTTCCTAATTTCACTAATCTGGCTAGAATCTTCGTCACCGTAAGCCCCAATGTCCAACATTTGCAGTAAGAGATACGTGTGTTTTTTATACTTTGAACATAAAATTTTCAAAAGCACTGTGGGGTTGATTTGCAGGCATCTGGTCCATATTTCTTGTACTTAAGACACGGGGGGTTGGGGGGAGTGGAGGAATCTGTCTCCATTACACAGAGTCAGATGCCAGAACTCTGGGTTCTTAGTGGAGTTAGGGTCGGGGAGACTCCTTCAGAGCAGGAGAGACCCCTCTCCCTCACTTGTGTAATGAGTAAAGCTGCTCAGAATGCTGTCCTGCCTGCTCCTCTGGGGTTCTGGCGAGAAGCTGGTGTGGATAGAATGACCACACAGGACGGCCAGGCACTTCCTGTGCAGGTGTCTCAGGTATCTTCTGAACTTTTCCCCAGCAAAGGCGTAGATAAAGGGGTTGAGGCAACAGTGGCTGAACGCCATTGTCTCCGTCACACTGAGGGCCAACCTCAGGTCCCTCCTCAAGTCACAGCTAGGGAAGAAGTCGTAGAATTTGAGAGTCTCCAGGAAAATCACGATGTTGTATGGTGTCCAGAGGAGGAAGAAAGCAATGACCACCAGGAGGATGAGCCTGATGGCTCTGGCCTTGCGATTCTTGCAGGCAAGCAGCGTCTGGATGATGCGGAAATAGCAGAAGCTCACGATAAGCAAGGGCAGGGCAAAGCCCAGGATGTTGACTTCCGAGTTTCGGAGCACAGGCCAGATTTCCTGCAGGACCTCGGGGTAGTCACCTAGACATTCGTTGTCCTTTCTCTTTGTGAACATGAACTGGGGTGATGCCACTAAGATGGCAGCCGCCCAGACGCCCAGACTGATGGTGACACCGTGCTGCACTGTCCGGTTGTTCATGGAGTTGGCGGCCAGGACGATGGCGAGGTACCGGTCGATGCTGATGACAGTGATGAAGAATATGCCCCCAAAGAAGCCAATGAAGAAGAAAGCAGTCGTGAGCTTGCACATGGCATTGTGGAGGCCCTCATGGCTGATGAGGTAGTGAGTCCAGAAGGGCAAGGTGGCCACAAAGAGCAGGTCGCTCAAGGCCAGGTTCAGGAGGTAGATGTCGGTGATGCTCTTGGACTTCCGGCTGTTGGTGAGGGCAAGGATCACCAACAGATTTCCCACCAGACCAAACGTGAAGACGAGAGAGTAGAAAATAGACAGGAAGATGGTTCCAAAGGCCACAATGTCGCCCAAATAACAGGCCTCAGCAGAGTCATCATACTCAAAATTCTCTAGGTCGGGGAAGGAGGTGGGCATGGTGAGGTCCTGGAGCAGAAGCAGAAACGTGACCACATTAGCCTTAGAGGATTCCGGTTCTCTCTGGCTGTGTGCAGCAAACCCGAGAAAACTCTGATTGGGTAGGTGAACAATCTGAACTAGATTTTGTCGTCACTCATCCTATCTTTTAAAACATTTCTTTTTTTTGTTATTATTTTTATTTTTGCAACAGGGTCTTACTGTGCAACACTGGCTTGCTCGGAACTTGTTATGTAGACCCTGTTGGCCTGCAACTCACAGAGATCTGTCGGTCTGTGTCTCCTGAGTCCTAGGATTAAAGATGTCAGCCCACACCATGCTGGTTCTTTTTTTTTTTTTTAAATATGATTTTATTTAAAAATATGTACATGTGGGTTTGTGTGTGGCAAGGCACATAAAGTACAGGTGTTTGTTGAATCCTGAAGGGGACAATGGATCCCCTGGAGTTGGACTTACAGGTGGTTGTGGGCCACCCTGACATGGGGGCCACCACCCTGACATGGGGACCACCACCCTGACATGGGGGCCACCCTGACCGAATCCTCTTCAAGAGTAATACTTGCATCTCTCCAGCTCTTTGATGGAATTTAGAATCTCCATGGAAATGCAGCTCATCTGTGAGGGGTTTAGTTTATTTATAATTTTTATAAAGATTTATTTATTTATGTGTGTGCATGTCTTGCTGGCACCATGTGTGTGCCTGGCGCGCAGACCAGAAGAGGGTGTTGGAACCCCTGAAACAGATGGTTGGGAGCCACCGTGGTGGTGCTGGGAATTGAACCTGGGTCCTCTGTAAAAGGCAGCCAATGCTCTAAACTCTTGAGCCATCTCTCCAGCCCCATGTGAGAGAGTTTAAATATTGAGTTAATAAGGTAGAGAGACCCACTCTAGCCAGGGGCCCGGTGGTGCACGCCTTTAATCTTAGCGTTTAGGAGGCAGAGGCTGGGATTTCTGAGTCTGAGGCTAGCCTGGTCTACAGAGTAAGTTCCAGGACAGCCAGGGCTACACAGTGAAATCTTGTCTTGGTAAAACAAAAACAAAACCCTCTAAATGTGGCTGGAGCCATTGTATAGGTTAGGGTCCCAAGCTTCCTAGAAAAGGGGACAGTGAGCTTTCCAACTTACAGGTGCATGGTAACCTGCTACCTCACATGCTTGCCACGGCTTCACACCAGTTCACACCAGAATGATCCCACCAGTCGGTAAGCCACCTCCTTTTGGGGAGGAAGGACATACCAGTTGTGAGACAGCTTACTGACCAGCTAGAGTATTACTGAGTAAGATCACAGCAGAGGTGCTCAGACAAAAAAGCCCTGCGACCTGGAGCAAAGTCGGCCTATGCTTGTCCTGCAGCCTGAACACCATTATAGCCTGAGGTGGTCCAGAGCAGAGAGCCCTCAGCCCAGTCTATTATAGAAGAAGCTGTAACCTTTTCCTGCCTTAGTAGCTTCGTGTCTGGGATTTGGTCACTGGTATGAGGAGAATAACCAACATAGTCCCACACTCTTGTTTCATGGTACCCAGGACTCTGCCAGGGTTAATTGTGTGTTGAAATCTCCTCGATCCCAGTCGCACTGGGTTGGCCATCTCGCAGATCTAGAGGAAACATTGTTGTAACGTGTGCTCTGTATCCACAGAAGCGCCAGTTGACCCTGGTGGAGGATGGGCTCAGCCAGCCTGAGGCTCCTGGTTTGAGTGGACCATCTATCGGGATATCCCCAGCCCTAGTCTATCTCCTGTTTTCTTAGGGGCAAGAATTCTTAAAAGAG
This sequence comes from Rhynchomys soricoides, assembly GCA_019843965.1. Classification (NCBI taxonomy): domain Eukaryota; kingdom Metazoa; phylum Chordata; class Mammalia; order Rodentia; family Muridae; genus Rhynchomys; species Rhynchomys soricoides. The sequence continues at coordinate 144,064 of JADRCH010000698.1, read as the reverse complement.
GACATTTCTCCACGAGTTGGGTAATAACAACTGTCCCCTTCCCCTCACTTTCCAGGCAGGATGTGCTGGTCAGTCACTCCATTCTGCTCCTCTGGGCTTCTGGGCTTCCTCCTCTGCCTCTTGAAACCACAGACAGACCCTTCAGAAGTCTGTATTGATCTCAGAGTGCACTTCCTGGCTGTCATTGCCTCCTTCCCCATTGAAATGGAAAGCAAAGCTCACGGTTTTTAACAGAGGGGGTTTCCACACCCAGTGCATTCTGCTCACAATGGTCTCACCAAAGCCCACCCACCCAGCCATGGCTTCTTCTTGCATCGCCTGTCTGTGAATTCGCATGTCAGCCAGCCAGCTTGCCTCTCCCCTGGTGGACTGGGCTGAGGCTGTCTGCTCTGGATCACCTCAGGCTGTGATAGAGTTCAGGCTGCAGGGATTGCACAGGCAGTCTTTGCTTCAGGCCGCTGGGCCCTTTTCTCTGAGGAGAGTCTTTTGTGATCTTACTCAGAGCATTGAAGCTGGTCAGTGCCAGATGGCTGGCTCACAGAGCTCTCTGGACCCAACAGTGTCACTTCAGGGCTGAGGATGTAGGTGTGAGTACTTGCCTAGGGAGCACAAAGCCTTGGGGTCGGACCTCTGTGTCACATAAACTAGGCATGTTAGTATACATGTGTAATCCCAGCAATCGGGAGATGGAGGCGAGAGAACCAGAGTTCAAGATCACCTCATCCTTGGCTTCGTAGCAAGCTTCAGCAAGTTTCAGTCCAATTTGGGATATTTGAGACTTTGTCTCACAAATAAATAAATAAATAAATAAAAATCCCCTAAAATGTGATATTTCATACATCTGTAGTTGACAGATGAGCAAGCAGGAATTGCTACTTAGCCTCTGAGGCTTGCTATGCAGAGAGGATTGTCTTCCCAGGTACGGGAAGACATGCCATGTGGCGATATGATCTGTGGAGGTCATAAGTGGGGGACCCCAGGACAGCCATGTTCTTCCTCCTTCTCCCAGTATGAAAAGTTAGCAGTGCTGACTCCCAAGAGGAGGTCAAAGCCAGGAAAAACTCTTTGCCCTGGGATCTGTCCAACAGCTTTTGTGGACTCAGAGGATGGACCCCTCTAGCCAGAGGATGAGCTAGGAGCCTTTGGGCTTGCTGGGTCTCACTGCAAGTCTGGGGTTCAGTCTCCTGACTGACCATGAGTTATTCTAAGGAGAGAGCCCATTCCTGTGTGTTACAGCAGGCACTTGCAGAGACCTTCTGGCTGTTAGACAGCCCGGGGAACTCTTGTTTTACTGGACCCTAAGCATTGTGGAACTTTGGCATGGTAGAGATGATATTTTTTTTCCACTGACGTAAGAAATGTACCTTTCTCTGCCTATTTTGAAAGTGGAGGACAGTATGCTGCCCTCTATTGAACTCTGATCAGTCCTGACAGACCTAACTACAGTGACTCTGAATGAGAAAACACTAAACCTGCTTCAAGACAAAACCACGAGGTCCATGTGAGGTCCCGTAGACATAGAACGCTGAGCCCCAGAGCACAAGGATTCCACTGGAGTTGGAAACCTCAAGTCAGCAAAAAAATGCTCTCTCTCAAGTCATCCTCCAACCTGATAAATCCAGCAAACAAACTTTCTGGTCTGACCTGAGCAAGCCTTTATCTCTGGGTCCTCTGAGATATTTAGATTGGGGAATGAATCTACAGGCAGGGCTTCCTTCCTGGCAGTAGATGGAGAACAGCCAGGAATCCAGGGTAATCTTTAGTTTGAGGCCAGCCTGGGCTACATAGTGAGGCAAAGGGCTGTCTGAGATCAGAGACCTGCCCCAGAACTGCTATTCCGTGGAAGCAGAGGACACTAGAAAAGGAAAGGTAAAAATCTGACAAGGAATCTCTCTGCAGGATTCTCCCAGCTGGCTGTCACTCCTAGGAGGGTTCCAGGAAGCATACCTGGGGGCTGGTTTGTGTTAGCACCAATGAATGTAACACCAGCCAACAGCTGGGGCTGTGCAGTATATATATAATTCAGGCAAGAACACAAATCCTGTGGGGACCAGTCAGTGAAATGCCTATGGTGAAAAGGTGAAGATCTCCAGAACCACACAGGGGAAAAAAACCAAGAGACAGGTGTGGTAGTGCATGCTTGTAACCCCAGCCCAGGGGAGGCAGATCCCTGGGCCTCACTGGCCGGGCAATTGAATCATAAGCCTCAGATGTCATTGAGAGACAGTCTAAAAACATAAGGTGAAGGACACTGAGGAATGACACATAAGGTTGACCTCTGGCCTCCTCGTGCTTGCACATACATGTGTACACAGGTGCACCTGTTCAAACACACATGCATGCATATACATGTGTACACAGGTGCACCTGCACAAACACACATGCATGCATATACATGTGTGCATAGGTGCACCTGCACAAACACTTTTTCTCTCTTACACACACACACACACATACACACACACACACACACACACACGCACGCACGCACGCACAAATGTATGCATAAATACCCTTCCCACCCTCACCCAACCATATCCACCCAAACCCCCCACAAATCCCTGTAAGCTGCTCTCAGGGCTTTATTCTTCGGCATTAGCTTGTGGTTTCACTAACTGGTGTTCAGCTGGGGAGTCGGAGTTGAACCTAGAAGCAGGGATTGAAATGTTCTACATCAGTGGCTGTCAACCTGTGGGTCATGACCCTTTGGGAGCCGAGTGGCCCTTTCACAGGGGTCGTCTAAGACCAACAGAAAACACAGATATGTACATTACTATTCATAACAGTAGTGAGATTACAGTTATGAAGTAGCAATGAAGTGATTTTATGGTTGGGGGTCACCACGACAGGAGGAACTGCGTTTAAGGGTTGCATCATCAGGAAGGTTGAGAAACACTTGTTCTAAATTCGAACAGAAATGACTCCTGTGTGACCCACTTTATAAAACTCCTGCCTTGCTCTCACTGCCCATCCTGCTCCACTTCCTCGGGCCACTTCCTTTTAACCCACTGCTTTACTTTGTAGCGTTCCCTGTACCAGGGATGGGGCACCCTTGCCTCCCTTGCCCACAGCTCCCAGCCAGCTTCCTGTTTCTTTACTTCCCTTCTCCTCAGACGGCTAAGTTTATTTTCTTCTTGCTGGCATCCTTTTTATGCCCCCCCCCTTTGGCTCCAGATTCTGCTTATTGATTTCCAAACCCAGTGTCTCCCATTAGGTTTTCATTCTCCTGAATCCCTGAGCATGACCTTTTCGTTTGTTCTGAGGACTGAGCTCTGGTCCCCAGGTATTATAAGCACTTTGCTGATGGAGCTATGTCTCCAGTCTCTGACAGTGCAATGTACGTATGTATGTATGTACCTATTATCTATCTACCTGCCTATCTATCTGTCTATCTGTTATTTATCTATGTATCTATCTATTGATGTATGTGTCTATCTATCATCTATCTACCTATCTCTTATCTATCTATTGATGTATGTATGTATCTATCTATCTATTATCTACCTACCTGTTATCTATCTATCTATCTATTGATGTATGTATGTATGTATGTATGTATGTATGTATCTATCTATCTATTATCTATCTACCTACCTGTTATCTATCTATCTATCTATCTATTGATGTATGTATGTTTGTATGTATGTATCTATTATCTACCTACCTACCTATCTGTTATCTATCTATCTATCTATCTATCTATCTATCTTACAAGTTCCACCCTGTTTCCTGTGCAAGTTAGAGGACCTTCTGGTCCTAGAGCTATGAGTTCACATAAAGTATCAGAACAGTGTTGCCCAGTAGGGTTTAGCCCATATCAAAGGCACATTGCCAAGCCAAAAAACAATGAATGCTAAGAAAACCCAAACCCAAGCTCTAGGACCCTGTGCGTAAAGGAAGTACCTCCTTTCTAAAGAACACCATTATTTGAGGTTTGACACCCCTCCCTCCCTTTCCTCTTTAAAGCACTTTGTGGCATGTGTTTGTTTCTATCCAAATAAACTGTGAACAACCAAATGCTTTGTTACATCTTTTTGAAGTAATGGAGAAACAGATGAACTTTTCAACAACAGAGTTCTAGTTACTGGAGGAGTTTTGGAAACAAGGTCTCATCCTATCACCCGTTACTAACCCAGAATTCTTTATTTAGCCCAGGCTAGCCTCAAACTCACTGAAATCCCCCTGCTTGAGCCTCCTGAGTACTGGGATTAAAAATATGAGCCACCAAGTCCATTCATTTAACTAAGTCACGTAGAAGGAGGTCCTCCTGGTTACAGATAAGCTCGAGGGAGCCAGGAATTTTTACCACACAGCTTGTCTCCTCAATGGAAGAGATGGACACCTGTTTCCACCTGGAAGGTTGGGAACGGATGTAGTTAATAACCTGGTAACTGGTGCTATCTGTAGGGCCAGGCTTCATGTGACTCCTCCAGATTCTTATGTTTATCCCAGACTCTTCCTCCCTGATATTTAGCTCTGTTTCTCAGTCGATGGATCCATCCTTAAGTGAGATGTCACATGTACTTTATAGCTTGGTAACCTCTACGCTATCTGTATGACCAGATCCAGACCCAGGCGCCAAGTCCTAGGTCCCTTAAGCTACAGAACCCATCTTTACAGAAGAGGCCATGTGTACTTTGTAAAAGAGTTTCGATGTTGTCATGCTGTAAGATTTGTTGTACATAAGGGATTGAGGTAATTGTTATCAAGATTTCCTCCAAATTGTACTGTACTTGAATATACTTACAATAAACCACTCAGGGCCAGACTCCTGATGTTTGCACCCATACTGGATAACTCTGAATTGCATTTCCTTCTGGCCTCTCAAGAGTCATTACTCTGCTGGCTGTAGAGTTTGCAGGACCCTAGCAAGGCCAGCCATATGTTTAAGTACAATCAAAAATTAAGGCCAAGAGGTTTAATTCGGCTTGTTGAAAACAAGAGAGGGTCCCTTCTCTCTGGCCCTTTTTTTCTCAAACTGTTACTTCAGAAAGTTTGTAAGTAATTTCTCCTTTCTGAATATGTGTGAGTCCTTTTGAAACCTGCTAGGGCTCTGGTCCACTGTGTCTTGTAGAAATGCCTTTCTCCAGGACCTGGGCACTGTGACTTGGAAATGTGAGCACCATCTTCCATCTTTGTGAGGATGCAGGAGTTTTCAGAGCTCAGCTCCAAGTTACCTCCTGCCACTAAGGTATGAGAAGGTTGGTTGTTCTCCAGACAGAGCCAACTGGCTAGCAAAGGTGACCAGGATAATTCCACAGGTAGAGCTAGTGAGTAAAATTATAAAGAATGGTGTCGAGGGACTCAGGGAATGGCTCAGTCAGCAAAGTACTTATTTGCAAGCTCCAAGATGTGAGTTCTAGCCTCGTATTAAGAAGCTAAACATGGGGCTGGAGAGATGACTCAGTTATTAAAGGCTAGGCTCACAACCAAAAATATAAGAAGCTAAGCATGATGTGTTTGTAACCCCAGCACTGGGGAAGTAGAGACTAGAGGATCCCTAGGGCTCCTTGGCCTGTCAGCCTAGCCAAATAGCTGAGTTCTAGGTAAAAAGAAGAGGCCCTGTCTGAAGAGAAAAGGTGGAAATGACTGAGAAGGGCACTGGATGTTGACTTCAAACACACACACACACACACACACACACACACACACACCTGCATGCACACATGCACACACACACGGACTCATGCACACATGCACACACACACACACACACACACACACAGGCACATACACACGCATGTATGTATACACTGTCAGGTCCTGTCGATCATCTTAAGGACAGTGATGCATTTGAGTGTATCTGCTGGGCCATGGGAATGGAGGAAGGATTTCTGTCTGGAAGTTTCCTAGTAGATTGTCTAGGATAACACACTCTGGTTTATTGAGCCAGTAATGGGAGGACTTCCTTTCCCTTTGAATTCTGTGGGGAAGATTCTGTGCTGCAAGAAGCTTTTGATTTTCATTCTACTCCTAGAGTACTAGTTGAGTACTGTACTAGAATCTGCTGAGAAAGAAGCACAGAGACAGCGCTATGAATGTTCATTACATAATATAGGAAGGCTAAATGGCACCGCAGGCCTGGGCCTCTGGATCTGTCTGCTCTAGGACTGAAGGAGGGGCATAAAGGGGTCATAAAATGTCACTTTTAGGACTAGAGAGATGGCTCAGCGGTTAAGAGCACTGGCTGCTAGCACTTCCAGAGGACCTGGGTTCAATTCCCAGCACCCACATGGCAGCTCCCAATTGTCTGTGACTTCAGTTCCAGGGGTCTGACACCCTCACACAGACATACATGCAGACAAAACATCAATGCGTATAAAAATAAATAAATATTTTTAACAGTCACTTTTAAAAGTGGGAGGAAGCTTGGTGGGAGGGAATGAGGTAGGGTGGGCTCAGAGGGGCTGAGCCTGGGGCTTCCTGGTGTCAAGTGGAGAGGATGCAAGGGAATGTACCCCAAACAGCAGACAAGAGGGGATGGGGGGGTGTTGGGAGAAGCCTACTGGTTTGGGAGATTTCGGGAGAGCCAAGCTGGCTGAGCAGTAGAGGAGGAGGACTGGGGAGCTGCAGACCCCACCCCAGAAAGCAGGGAGGAAATTCAAATGCCAATTCAAAGTATACGTTCATTATGGTTCATTGACATCGGATCTGGTTAATTTTGATGTGAGATTTTAAAAACCTTGTTTGCCAGGTTTTATATAATAATGTTTATTTTTTGTTGTTGTTCTATTGTTGACAGGGTCTCTTTATGTTATCCGGGCTATTGTCCTGGAGCTCCCAACGTAGACCAAGATGGCTTCGAACTCATAGAGATCCTCCTGCCTCTGCCTCTCTCCAACAGCCTGGCCTATATTTATTGACTGAGCCATGAGCCCACACCTCAGTTTTAATCCCTAGTTAACCTGGGTGATGGTCTTTCAGGTCTATCAGCGTACTGTGCTACATCATCAGTTTAGCTTAACAAGCATGATCTGGAAAAGCATTTAAGGAAAAGCAATACAGATTTTTTTTTTCTATTAATTCAAAACAATTTGAGCAAATGAGTTGGTTAAAGTGCTCTCCACTCAGAGATTCCACCCTCAGGGTAGTTTGCATATTCTGAGGCCCCAGGAGGAAAGGCAGACCTCAGATTTGCAGATTTGGTCATAAGCCTCAGCCTTCCTTTGGTTTCCCTTGGCAAGCAATGACTTGAGTCACATAAGGTTCCAGTTTCTTAAAGCTCCTGGGCACTGGTAATCATCAAAGTCAGCGAGGCCCTGGGCTCCATCTCTCCCCTCCCCCATGCTTTGCAACAGCCCGAGTTCCCCTCCCTGCAGCTCATCCAGTCCCCAGGCCACACCTGACATGGCCACCCCTGCACAGCTGGCATGGGAGGGGAAAAAACTAGAGTTGATTTTGAACTGGATCAGCTCTTCGTTCCTGTTCCTACCACTGGCAATCCTTAGTAACCTTTAAAAGTAGGCAGTCATTTTAAATCTCTAAAGTCACAGAGCTTTACTTTCTCTGAGGTAGTAGACACGCATTGTTTTTAAAATTACATTTATTTATATGTATGTGTTCACACACTTGCACATGCCACAACTCATGGTCAGAATACATCTTGATCATTTATGTGTGTGTATGTGTGTATGTGTGTGTGTGTGGGCACACTCTTGCACATGCTACAACACATGGTCAGAGTACATCTTGAGGGAGTCAATTCTCTCCTTCCACTGCGAATGTCCCAGGGATCAAACTCAGGTGGTTAAGCTTGGCAACAGACACCCTGCTCCACTTTGCCGGTCTGTATGGTTTTAAGCATCAAAGATGTCCAATCTGTGTTTGGGACCTTACATACCACTCGAACTTTCACAAGATACTCCATAGCTTGGTCCTACTGCCACTGGAAAGGCAGGAAGCTGACTTAGCCAGAAGTGTTGGCAAGGGCAGTCAGGACTGTGTCCCTAAGTTGTACATCGTCTCCTGCCACCCTCTAGTTCCCTCTATGCAATGGGGTCAGCTGAAGGAGAAGGCAGAGGATGTATTTCAAAGAGATTAGCATTGGGTGGGTTCTTCTTCCCAGAAACCAGAGGTGTGAAGGGCCAGGCTAGCCAGACTAAACTTGGATTGGGAGTATTTTCTCCTCCTGCATCCTTTGATAAAATCAAAGGCAAGCATAGGACAGAGGGTAAGAGAAGCCATGATGGCCTGCTGTTGGGTATCTAGAAAATTTTCCCTCCAGGAAAGAGGAGAGAGGCCCACAGGATTCAGTTAACTTGCAAGATTCCCTCTCAGGAGGCTTCTAAGGAGCTCCAAGGATACACTCTCATGAGTGGGCACCCCACTGGGATGAGCTAAGACCTACCCTAGGGAATGTTCCTATCAGTAACCCCAAAAGACTTACTAGTTCTATAGACTTGGGTGTGGGGTCGTTCCTGCTTGCTCCAGGAATCATAGCTTCAGTGGATAACTTGGTTCACATCTCTCCGTGAAAAGCCACTGAACACCTTTCTGGAGCCATTTCTATTGTCCAGGAGACTCCCACTCCAGTTTGGTCACTGCCCCTACCCTGCTGACCCTCATAGGTGCCTCAGGCTCAGCAGGCCAGGCCTCACTCCGGCTTTGTTTCCTTTCAGTAGGCTCTGGGTCCCGCTTATGAACTGGGCCTGAGCAGGGTGTTCTTATGGTCTGAGTGTCTTCACATTTGACTCAATTTCTCCCTAACTCAAGGATTGTATTTCATTTTTTTTTTTTTTTTGAGACAGGGTTTCTCTGTGTAGCCCTGGCTGTCCCAGAACTCACTCTGCAGACCAGGCTGGCCTCGAACTCAGAAATCCGCCTGTCTCTGCCTCCCAAGTGCTGGGATTAAAGGGGTGTGCCACCACTGCCCAGCCAAGGATTGTATTTCAAGCAGTCGGGACAAAAAGAAAATAGAAAAAAAAGGGGGTGGGAGGAACTTGGAGGGATGGGGGGGTGAGAGAGAGACAGAGAAGGCAGGAGACTACTCAAATTCCCAGCTTTTCTCTGCACACCAAGAGGCTGCAGGGTCCTCTGAAAAAGGGTCTGTTTGTGTCAAGCAGGGGCGTACCTCCTCCTGGCCTGTTCTGATCATTCCCTCCCAAAGACCATGATTCCTAACTCAGATGTCTGCACCCAAGTGTCTGAGCCGTGGTTCTGAGCATTTATGAAGCTGAAGAATGAGTTTGAGCCAAGTTTCTTATAATTGTAATCAATGTTCATTATGGGAATTGAAGGTGGTACCCAAACCGCCTTTAAAATGGGGGGGGGTCTTAAAACTATCCAACTTTGCAGATTCAGCAAACACTCTTCTTCTTTTTGTCACATACATGTATATTTATAGTGAAAATGCTAACATCACTTTGAACATTTATCTTCATCATCACCATTATTGTTTTTAGAGACAGGATCCCATAAAACCCAGGCTGGCATCAAAATTCCTACATACTGAGAAAAACCTTGCACTTCTGACCCTCCCGCCTTTACCTCCAGGGTGCTGTGATCACAGTCATGCTCCATCAAGTCTTTTTTTTTTATTAGATGCTGAGGACTGTGGGGCCCAGGGCTCCTTGCATGTTAGGTGAGCAACTGTATCTATGTAACATTCTGTTCTTTATATTCTCAAGCCTATATAAAATCAGGGGAGCCGGGCAATGGAGGCCCACGCCTTTAATCCCAGCACTCAGGAGGCAGAGGCAGGTGGATTGCTGAGTTCGAGGCCAGCCTGGTCTACAGAATGAGTTCTAGGACAGCTAGGGCTACACAGAGAAACCCTGTCTCGAAAAACCAAAAAAAAAAAAAAAAAAAAAACCCAGGGAAAAAAAAAATCAAGGGAAACACCAGGCACCTGCCACTCAGTTCCAGGAATTATCATCTCCCAGTTAATATTTCATCTATGTCCCATTTTGTGGCTGAATTAAATTATTTCATTTTTATAGACATTTAAGTATGGGTCTCTGAAGATAAATGCTCCTTTTAAAAAGAAATGAGAACCATCCACACTAGTTTTAATGGTTGGTATTGTTTGTTTAAGATAGTCTCACACGGAAGCCCAAACTGGCCTAGAGCTCACTACATAGCCTAGGCTGCTCTCAAACTTGTAGCAATCCTCCTGCTTCAGCTTCTCAAGTGCTGGGATTAGAGGCATGAACCGAAACGTCTGACTGGCAGTCCGAATTGTGATCTTTAAGAACATCAGGAATTCCAGTTACCCAGATCTGAGTTTATATCAAGTCCTTTTATGTAATGTCTAACCTAAGCCTTCCTCCACATCCCTAGAATGTAATTACTAACGCCTCAAGTTGAGAGCATGCAAAGGGTCCTTTACTCTCCCGTTTTATCTGCAAATATCCTCAGGAAAATCGGCACTGACAGCAAACAGCATCCCAAGCCCAGGTGTGGGAGGAGGCCTCAGTACTTACCTGAGCAAATGGGAAGGGAACTTCTGCAGGAAGTGCCAGCCACTCACCCAGTCCCAAGCAGACTCCACCAGAGGCAAGCGCTTCCCTCTCTGAGGGCAACTTTATTTTTGAAGTTAGCCAATAGCATCTGGTTTCCTGTGTGGTACCCTATCTTTAGATGCTGTGACAAGCAAGCACGAAGCTCCAGGCTGGGAACCAGCTGACATCAAGAGAGCCTGCACTTCAAATCTAGGGGACTTGAGCCTGGGGCAGACCCGAGGGTTGCTGGGGACTGCTGGGGACTATGAGTTGGCAGACCTGGGGGCGGATGGATGTTATTCATCTTTAGTGAGACGACAGTCTGTCGCCTTGGAGTCCAGCAGTACACAAGTCAGGTCTCAAGCTCTCCTTAATAAAGGTCTCAGGCAAGTTGTGAAAGCCCCTCGGCTTCCTAGCATTCTTAGAAAGCATCTGGTACCCTCTGCAGCATGGCTCCCGGGCCCAGGCTCACTGACCATATTACAGTTCTTGGGAGTTCTCAGGAGCCTGCTTTGTCCACTGAGGTAGGAACTAAAAGCTCCAGTCACTGTCCAGCTGTTCACACTTGAGGAAGCTGCTGTTAGTTCCTTTTCTCCTTCCTTCTTCTGGCTTGTCTGTTCTCCTTCCCCTGCAGAAGCCAAGAGATGCACAGAGAACCAGCAGATCCTCACTGGCTCGCAGGCATTGACCCTTTCTCATTGCCCCAGCAGCTAAGTCAGGGGCTACTTGGCATCCCCTGGTCTCAACTCCTCACTCTGACTCTGCCCCCGATGGCTTTTATTTGCATGAATTCCTTGGAAGTTCACACATATTTTCTTCACATTCCCCCCTCTCCCTCTTCCCTCCTAGACCCATCCCCACCCCACCCCAGGGACTCATTTCCTTAATCATTTCTGCTAACCTTTCTGTTTTCAGGCTTTCTTTTTAATTATGCATATGTGCCCATGGAGGCCAGGGAACTCAGATCTCCCTGTGGCTGGAGTTATAGGCAGTCATGAGCTGCCCATCGTTATGGGTGCTGGGAATCAAACTTGTGTCCTCTGCAAGAGCAGAGTGTACTCTTAGCCACTGAGCCATTTCTTCAGCCCCCTGGCTTTGTTTTTGTTTGTTTGTTTTGTTGTTGAGACAGGTCCCACACATCCTGGGCTGGACTTTAAATAGCTAGGGAGTTAAAAAGACCCCGAGCTTCTCATCCTCCTGCCTCCAGCACCCCAGTCTGGGATGCTCCACCGTGCCTGGTTTATGAGGTGCTGGGGCAGAGAGAACTCAGGGCTTCACATAGGCTAGTTAAACATTCTGCCATCTGAGCTGTATCCCTAGGGTGTTCAAGCTCTTCGTCTGCTCCTGTCTGGAATCTGGCGGAGATTCTCCCACTGCTCCTGTCAAACAATCCCATCAATGTTCGTTTCTGACACAACTCCATCTTCAGCCCAAGCCTGAGGGCATCCTGTGCCCACTACTCCCTTCCCGTCCGTCTGATTCATCTCACAATCTGGCCATCTACCCATATGCCAGAGAGTAATCCCTGAGCCAAAGCTCAACAGACCTAGCATTCTTGGAGGTTCCTCTCCTCTGTCTGGTGAGCACGTTCTCAGCACCATGGCTTCTTTTTACTTCTCAGGGCATTCATTCTATCTGCTTCCTCTTCCTCCAGCACACACAGATCCTGGCCTGGGTATTCCTTTCTGCCCTGCCTCACCTGCTGTGGGCTGACAAGCCAGACTGCCCTGTCCATGGTGCTGCATCGGATAGAACACTGCGTTGAGTGTCAATATACTCACGCCAGTCTCCTTGTTTCCAGATGGACAGCTGCACACACAGAGGAACACAGTGTAGGAGAGGCACTGAGCTCGCCTGAGCTGGTAGGACATTCCACTTTAGGATGAGGAGGCGGCAAGCCTGCTCTATGGACCTGAACACAACAAATAGTACCTCATCCATCTGTGCGTGTGTGTGTAAATGTGTATGGGTATGTGTGTATGCACATGCGTGTGTGTGCGCGTGTGTGCATGTGTGTGTGTGTGTGCCATATGTGTACAGTCTATACAGCATAAATGAAGTCCAGAATAGGGCACTGATCCCTGGATCTGGAGCTATAGGAGGGTGTGTGACATCTGACGTGGGGGCTGGGGCCTACACTGTGGCCTCTGGAAGGCAGTAAGCACTCCTAACCATTGAGCCATCTTTCTAGCTTTGGATTAAGCTATTTCTTCCAAAACCTATTTCTATTATTTATGTATATAAGTGTTTGCCTGTATGGCCACCACCACATGCATGCTTGGACCCAAAGAGACCAGAAGAGGGCAGTGGATCCCAGGTACCCCGAGACTACAGTTACGAATGGTTATGAGCCACAGAGTGGGGGAATGGGGGAATCAAATCCAGGCCCTCTGGAAGAGCAGCCAGCCAGTACTCTTAACTACTGAGCCCCTGATTAAAGTATTTCTTTCTCTCTCTCTTTTTTTTGTTTTTGTTTTTGTTTTTTCAAGACAGGGTTTCTCTGTGTAGCCCTGGCTCTCCTGGAACTCACTCTGTAGACCAGGCTGGCCTTGAACTCAGAAATCCGCCTGCCTCTGCCTCCCGAGTGCTGGGATTAAAGGCGTGCGCCACCATTGCCCAACTCAGGCCTCACTCTTGCAGGGATGGCTCCAGGAGAGGGACCAAGTGGCAGAGAACGTGCTTTGCTTGTCAGGGAACCGAGTAGAGCTGCCCCCTTCTTTGGGTTTTGCTGACATGCAGGATCCTCTTAGAACTTTCTGTGCAGTCCAGTCCCCATTACCACCCAATCCTGTCAAACAGGCTCCTCCCTCTGCTTTTCTGAAAGTTCTGTTTAAAAAAAAAATCAAATCTTAAATCCTAATGGGGAGCACCCAGCTGTATTCCCCACAACCCAGAGGCTAAGGTGGAACCTGCAATGTGAATATATTGAGACTCAGGTTTATGTAGATAAATAAGGAGAAATGGCCCAGGTTGGGCAGCTGTTATGATCTCAGTCGTGCCCTATGTTAGGAAGCAGTAGCGAAATCAGAACTTACCCGAATAGGAAAGCTGAACGCCAGACCAGGGATGGAGCTGCTGGTGTCCCAGAGGCTGCACCCCGCCCCCCGAAATCCATCCTTTCTCCCAAGCTACACTGAGCTTTCCCTCATGCATGAGGGTCTCCTCTGAAAATGATGACTTGGTGTGTGGCTTGGTAAGTACAGCGCTTGCTCTGGGTTGATTTCCTGTGCCTGCAAGCAGCTGCAGCTGAAGGCACAGCTGCAATCCCAACACTCCAAGCTGGAGAATAAGGACTCAGAGGGCATCCTCAGCTACATAGCAAGTTTGAGACCGGCCTGGGAGGTGCATGAGCAGAGGACACAGTGAGCCATAGGTGTCTGCACCCCACAGATTGAATCCTCATAGCAAACCCCCCTGACACTTGGAGATTGGTCTCCTGGGTTCTGAAACCATCAGAAATACAGTGTTGCCTTTGAAGGCCCCAGATTGTCACGGCTGTCAGAGTAGCAATTGAGATATAAAGTCAGATGTTAATTTATCAGATTATCCAGGAGCTCACTATGAAGCTGAGGGTGGCCTTGAACTCTTGATCCTCCTGTTTCCACCTGCCGAGTGCTGTGTGTGCTACATGTGTGTGATATTTTGCTCACTCAGAATAACGGGTTTGGAGTTTTTGTTGTATCTTTGTATCTTACTTGGGTTCCCAGCCAATCCTCCATCCTCCCTGTCCCTCCTCCTTTCTTCTCCCTAGTTGGGGCCTGTGTTTTAATTTTCAATTTTTCCTTTCAGGTGAGGAGACTGAGGCTGGAGGACATTAAAGGGACAACTTGAAGCTACCTGCCACCCACGTCAGAGATTTACATGTGCAACATCTGGCCCTGGAAACAAGGTGGCTTCTGTAAGGTTCTAGAGCCCAGAGCAGGTGCCTTCAGGGCCCACGGCAGAGAAAGTAGCCATCACTCCTTTCCCAAGGCCCTTGCAGCTGGGGACAGGAAAAGGCTGGCCTGGTAGGTCCCACCTTCCAACAATTTCCTATCTGGAAACCTTGGAGCTCCCCCTTGAGGTGATGAGGTGAACTGCTGCCCGAGGTCAGGGCTGAGACAGGCTGGGCAGCAGGGCAAAGATCCAGAGCTGAGAACTGGACATCTGAGTCTGCCCTGTGCACCTGAGGACCAGGGTCCCATCTGAGCTCCGCCCATCAGCTTGTGAGCTGATGTTCTCAGGTGTGCCACACACTAGGAAGCAGAAGTAAGGTCAAGGGCCCAGGGCACCCGGGGACCAGTCAGATTCCCAATGTACATCTCTAGATTTGCTTATGGACAAAGTGAGGATTTCCCTTGGCTTCCTACAGAACAACCATTTGTGCTTTTAAGAATGTACTTTAGGATTGGAGGTGCTGGGACCTGCCTTTGATCCCAGCACTCGGGAGGCAGAGACAGGCAGACCTCCGAGCTCCAGGCCAGCCTGTCTACAGAGTGAGTTCCAGAACAGCCAAGCAAACAGAAACACAGAGAAACTGTGTCTCAGAAAACCAAAAGAACAATAACAGGGAGAGAGAGAGAGAGAGAGAGAGAGAGAGAGAGAGAGAGAGAAGTAAGTATTTTAAGGGCTATCTCCCAGGCCCGAGGATTCTGTGCTGCCCCCAGAACTGGGTCACGTGACATTGAGAGCGCACTTCAGTCTTTCAGGGCTGGAGAGATTTCAAGGAAGAACAAGGCCAACCCTCTCCCTGAGGTATGACATATTACATGAGTGCTGCAGTCAGCTCTTCACACAGAGTTATGGGCGGGTTGGAAGGATGACCAAAGAATGTTTCCAAAAATAGTTCTCAATTTCCACTCTTAGTCAACAGTTCTTATTCTGTACGAAGAGAAGATACATACAACGTACAGTCATGTGTTCCTTAACAGAGGAGACTCACCTGAGAAAGACGTCATTAGATACTTCTGTTGTTATCAGAACATCACAGGGTGCCCTTACACCAACTGAGAGGTACCCACGTCATTAGGAGATATGATCTCTTGGAATTACCGTTGAAGACGTGGTGTACTGTTGACTGAAATATTTTCATTATGAGACTATGTATACGCCCACATGGGAACTCAGAATAAAGTCACCTATTAAAACCAGCACGGCCATTTCCTCAGAGCCAATTGCTCCAACCAGCGGAAGCTGGGAAAGCCAGCCTTCAGGAAGAAGGATCAGCAGTGTCTGGAGGTGTCATGCTGCCTCTCTATGAGAGAAGGAAGCTTTGGAAGGTCATTCTCTTATTTAGCTGTCACCTGAATCAGTATTTTTTTCTGTGGCTGGTCATTTACAGTTTGTGGTCTCCACAACCTACCTTGGGGGTAGGAACTCTGGGAAAAACCTAGATTGAAGGAACTCTTGGGATGCTGAGTTTCCTCACTGCTCTGGCTGCCTCAGCCCATAGGCCCCACAGACAATAAACATTTCTAAGAACACTATCAAGTCTGTCTGATAGACAACTTGGCCTTAGGCTCTTCTCTCCACCAAAGCCCTCTGTCCTTTCTACTTCTGTAGCTGTTGGACAAATCCTCGCCTCTGTAGTCACAGTAAGCCCTATGCTGTCTGTCTGCTCTCTTTCTCTCCCCCCCCATCTCTCTCTCTGTGTATGTGTGTGTGAGTTGTGGTGTGTGAGAGTGTGTGTGTGTACATATTTGTGCATGAATGCTTATGTGTCTATTGATGTGTGATCCCATGCATATGTGTGCCAGGGACCAGCCTCTGCTTGAAGAGGGGTCCCAAGGAAGGGATGTGTACTGGCTGGTTTTGTGTCAACTTGACACAAGCTGGAGTTATCACAGAGAAAGGAGTTTCAGTTGAGAAAATGCCTCCATGAGATCCAGCTGTAAGGCATTTTCTCAATTAGTGATCAAGGGAGGAGGGCCCCTTGTGGATGGTAACATCTGTGGGCTGGTAGTCTTGGGTTCTACAAGAAAGCCAGCTGAGCAAGCCAGGGGAAGCAAGAAAGCCAGTAAGGAACATCCCTCCATGGCCTCTGCATCAGCTCCTGCTTCCTGACTTGCTTGAGTTCCAGTCCTGACTTCCTTAGTGGTGAACAGCAACGTGGAAGTGTAAGCCGAATAAACCCTTTCCTCCCCATCTTGCTTCTTGGTCATGATGTTTGTGCAGGAATAGAAACCCTAATTAAGACAGGGTGTTTGGGAGCAGCAAAAGAAACGACTTGAAGTCAATCATAGGGTACAAGCTGACAGCCTTGTGTTCTGCTTGAATAGCTCCCCAGACAGCTCTGTAGAAAGCTCTTGGCTCTGTAGTTTGCTCAAGACAGCTCTCTGCTAGAGACAGTTCTCTCCTGCTAGGAAAAAAATTCTAAAAGCTCTCTGGATAGCTTGTGGGCTTTCTAATCAAAGTCAGAAAAGTTGCTAGAAAAAAATTCTTGGATTTTCCAACAAAAGCCAAAAATCCTGTTAGAAAAAATTCTTAAAGAGTTATGTTTGTTCTCCAAGCAGTTCTCTCTGGGGAACTCTCTCCTTGTAGACCACAGCCCAGTCTTTTATCTACTTATCAGTTCAGTAGTTTACTCCAGGCTCCATCTTGACCATTCACGAATCAGCATTCCATGACCTTAAACCCTTGACTTTTAGGAAAAGATAGCAGGCATATATTTTTTTAACACTGCAAATAGATTCAGAGGCCTGCCTGCCTTTGTAAGCACAGACAATAAACTTAGCTGGGTGGGATCTTACCCTGAGATCACCACTTTCTAAATCTCTGTATCTTTTTCCTTAATATCTTTCCCACAAGCTGACTCAAGCTGACTCAGTGCAGCTGCCTCTGTTTTTGTTTTTTTTTGGTTTTTTTGGTCCATGAAGCCCCTCATATAATTACATCCTTATATGTTGCATAGTTGAGAAATCCTGTTTATATATTTTGAACTCATGTTTCCCAGAGTTCTTTCCCACAGCCTTAAGGGCTGTCCTGAAGGTCACAGTGTTCTCTATTTTGCTAAGGACATTAGACACACCCTCACCTCCCAGAGTCACGCTGTCTCTGATTATCATGGAGTTATTAACCTTGGCAGAGAGGATATTCCCCCAAAGGAGGAACATAAAGTAAAATGTTCAAATGAGCCTTATGCCTAGCAACTGTAGGATAGTTATCAACACTTGTGGAGGCCCATGCCCTGCTAGCTCTGCTCCAGGGGCAGGAAACAGGTCACACTGTCCCTTGCCTATGGCCATGTGGAGGTTAGAGCTCAGCATGAGGCATTCTCTATTGCTTTCCACCTGTTTTCAGGAGGGGAGGGGCTTATTTAGGGACTGGAGAGTAGCCCAGTGGTTAAGAGTACTTGTTATCACAGAGGATCTGGTTCAGTTCCCAGCACCAACATGGTGGCCCACAATCCTCTGCAGCTCCTCCAGTTCTAAGGTATCTGTTGCCTTCTGACCTACACTGTCACCATAAACATGCTGCACAGACATGCATGCCAGTGAGACATTCATGCACATAAAACAAGACAAATCTTTGAAAACTAAAAATAAATAGTTTATTTTATGGTATGGGTATTTGTCTGTGCATCACATTTTTGCAGTGCCATGACAGTCAGATGCCTCTGTGGGAGGCATCAGCTCCTACAGACCTGGAGCTGCCATGTGGATGCTGGGAACTGAGCTTGGGTCTTCTACAAGAGCAGTAAATGTCCTTAACCTCTGAGCCATCTTTACAGCTCCATCACCCTTGTTTTTTTGACAAAAAAAATTTTCTTTTCAAGTGGCTCCTGGCTGGCCACTCTCCTACATTCTAGAACTAGAGTTATAGACATGCCCACCATACCTAGCTTTTACAAGGTTTTGTTTTGTTTTTGTTTTTGAGGAGGAGCACATGTCTATGAGTGTATTTCCAAAGAAGAGTAACCTGGGAGGTGTTAGAACACTCTGAATATAGGAGATCTCATCCCTTGGGCTGAGGTCAT
Source organism: Rhynchomys soricoides (assembly GCA_019843965.1). Classification (NCBI taxonomy): domain Eukaryota; kingdom Metazoa; phylum Chordata; class Mammalia; order Rodentia; family Muridae; genus Rhynchomys; species Rhynchomys soricoides. The sequence continues at coordinate 125,671 of JADRCH010000698.1, read as the reverse complement.
GGACTAAGTAAAATGGGGGAAGAAAAAGCCATCCCAACAGTGGCATTCCCCTGTCTTTGCTTCCTGCTCCATAGAGATGTGGGCAAGCAGCCTCTTGCCACCACTGACAAGAGCTGCTCCCACCACTGTGACTCCCTGTATGATGGACTGTGCCCCTTGAATCATAAGACACAATAATTCCTTCCTCCCTTGAGCTGCTTCTCATCGGTTTTTGGCCACAAAAGGACCCGTTGGTTAATGGGTCACCTTAAGCTTAAAGGGGAAAAGGGGGGTAGAGGCTTCCAGAATTGAAAACAGAGAGCTATGTACTCCAGAGAGTGCCCTGGAGGAGGAACCTTTTGGAAAGAGATCCAGGGGAAGATGGTAGGTTTCAAAGAAGTCAGCAGGGAGAATTAGGTGGCAAATGTATAAATGACAGCTTGGGAAACATGGATTGACCTAGATCTGAAGGAGGGTATCAGTAACTTTCTGTTGCTACATTAAAATACCAAGACCTAAAGTATGTTATGGAAGAGTTTATGTTGGCTTGAAGTTCTAGGGGGAAAGTCCATCATGGTGGGAAGGCATGGTATCAGGAAACCTGAAGGAAGCCAAGAAGCCACATTTTCAATCCCTGGAGGAGGAATGAGGCAGTGTGACACAGTAAACTCTCAAGGGCTGCCCCATGGAACTGTCTCCAGCGAGGCTCCTTGTCCTAACCATATGACTTCCCAGACAAATGTCACCACCTCGGACTCATGTGTTCAAGTGCATGAGCCCACGGGGGCATTTCTCACTGAAACCACAGGGATCAAGCTGACCATGGCTGACAGGACTCAGGGAAAGATCTGGGAATACGAACTCACAATCAGGAATTCGGAACGCGCAAGGACAGGCTGCCACAAATAAGAATCAGCAAAGGCATCAGTTCCCAACAGCAGAACCACAAAGACTTTAAATGCAGACATCGTAAATAAAGAATATAAAATTAGCTAGGCGGTGGTGGTGTAACAGTTTTAATCCCAGCACTTGGGAGGCAGAGGCAGGCGGATCTGTGAGTTCGAGGCCAGCCTGGTCTACAGAGTGAGTTCCGGGACAGCCTGGTACACAGAGAAACCCTGTCTTGAAGAACAAAAATCATAAAAACACCCCCCAAAACAAACAAAAAATACAAAATTAGAGTGTTAATATGCCTAAGGACACTCAGGTAGGTATCAAAAACAATGGGGTAGATGCGCTAGTCATAAACTACACAGGCTGACTGGAAATATGAAATTCAATGAGTTGAGTAGCAGGTTAAACACAGATGAAGAACAACGGACTTCAAGGAAGCTTTTTTGTGGTGGTATCGTCAGACTTATGTACAGAAAGGCATGGGGCTGAAGGGTAGGTGAGATACAGGATGAGGTCTTCTTGGCACGGGTCTCGTCAGTCTCAGAAGACAGCTGCCAGGGAAGACTCCATCCAACCGCCATCTTCTGCTGTCCATGTCTTTTTGAAATGTCCTGGGCAGAGTGTGGTCAGAACCCATGGCTTGCTTCTAACCACTAGACCGTAAGGAGGCAGTGGAGTACGTCTTCTATGACGTAGTGTCACGTAGGCTGAGATGTCTTTTGTGCAGCAGGCTCTCTTGTGGGTTCTTTCTCCACAAGATCTGTTCAGGGCTGGGAGCTGGTGCATTCTGGGAAGTCATAACATCAGTTGTATGCTAAAGGGCTTAGGGCAAGTGAAGGTAAAACTCGCCTTGATCTGTAGAGGGTGGTTCTGATGGTAAGGTCCTGTTCCCCAATTAGTTCTTGATCAATCAATAAAGATACCAACGACCAATGACTGAGGATAGTGTGGGGTACTTAGAGTTGTGCTGGAGGATGCAGGGAGAATTGGGAGAACCAGGGAAGAAGGAAACAGTAGCAGCGAGAGATAAAGCCAAGCAGCCATGTGAGTTTCCAGTTGGAATGGCCAATGGCCGCTCTATCCGATTATGCCTTGGGTAGCAGAGGAGGTTTAGGAGTGCACAGTCATTGAGTGAGCAAAGGCATTTTAAGATTAACTGGTGATTGCGTGCGTGCGTGCGTGCGTGCGTGTGTGTGTGTGTGTGTGTGTGTGTGTGTTGTTTTTTATCTGTGGATCCAAGGGAATCTGGATGAAGGCTGGTAGATCGGTCCACTCAGAGCTTAAAGCGGGGTACTCAAAATATCAGAAGCACCGTATCCTGGTGAGAAGGAGAGAAGGGTTAAAAATGACACGTCAGTCAGCTGTACCTCTAATGTACTGGGCCATGAGACAATGAAAGAATTTTTTAAAAGGGCCGAGGTGGCTCAATCCACAAAGTGTTTGTTGTACAAGAATCGGGACCCAGGATTCATACCAGAACCCGTGTGAAAAGCTGGGCATGGTGGTATGACCTTGTAATCCCAGCACCAGGAAGGCAGAGATGGGAGCTCATCTGGGGATCCATGGGCACAAAGCCTAACCTGTTCTGTGAGCTCCAGGCCAATGAGAGGTACTGTCTCAAAAAACTAAGATAGATCGGTCCTGAGGAACAACACCTGAAGTTGACTTCTGACTCCACACACATGTGTGGGCTCCACACAAACATGCAGCCACATGCAAAAAAGGGAGAGAAAAGACAATGTGCCTGAAGAGAAGCAGAATGAAGTGTTAAGCCAACAGAATTTCAAGTGTGCATGTGCGTCTGCTCTCTGGTATGAAAGGCTATAACAGTGTAACAGGTAGGACCTCACCCCTTTATCCAGTGGCAATTGCTAATGCCATTTTTGCAAAGTGCTATTGTGGGTGAAATCAAATCTAAAAGCCCAAAGTCTCATCTCAACTCAGAAAATGTCTCCAAAATGGCAGCAGAGAAAGAAAAACAGTGCTGTGATTGAATGCACATTAAACCGGAAGCCCCGCCCACCACGTGCAACCCACTGTGGTGTGGGGGTGGACCTCAGCCTGGGCATGCTTGGCAAGTATTCCACCATGCAGCTACAATCCAGTTTTTAGTTTTTGTTTTCCTGTTTTAATTTATTCTTTGATAATTTTATGCTTATGTAATCCATTCTGGTCACACTCAGCCTTCTGACTCTCTTTCTTACCTCACCATGGACAACCTGCATTTCTCCCAACAACCCCCCCCATCCCACCTCTATCTCTCTTTGCTTTGTTTCTACTTTTTACCACCCTTCTTCCAACCATCTCTGACTCTTACATTCTTTTTGTTTGCTTTGTTTATGTTTTTGTTTTCTGAGACAAGATTTTTCAGTGCAGCTCTGACTGTCCTGGAGCTAACTGTTGACCAGGCTGGCCTCAAACTCAGAGATCCTCTTGCCTCAGCCTCCTGAGTGCTGGGATTAAAGGCGTGCGCCACTGCTGCCCTAACAACTCTTGTTTTTATCTCCTTCTTCCATGTCTCCTGAGGGAGGAGATATGAATGTCCTGTTCAAGGCTAAACACTCAAGAGTCTCTTGTTCCCAGGACCCTGATCATCTGTGAGTCTCTTCATCATCCTGACCATCTGTGAATCTCTACGTCATCCTGATTGTGAGTCTCTACATCACCTTGGCCGTCCCTGAGTCTCTACATCACCTTGATTGTCTGAGTCTCTACCTTAGCTTCCCTTTGCTGAAAAGAAATGCTGCTTTGATAAGGCTGAGAACTGCACCAGTCTATAGGTAGAAAGATAAATATTAAGGAAGCAGATTGACAATGTTTGTTTAGCGATACAAAAGTTGTGTGCCCTCTTCTGCTTTTAATCTCCTCCGTCGTGGGCCTTTGATCAGGTGCACAACACCAAGCGTGAACTTCCTCCTGAAGAGTGGGCATCAGACTCTAGTATAAGCCAGTAGGCTACCCCTATAACCAATGTGCCACTATTACATGGCTTCTCTGTATTCGGCAACCAAGATATGTTTTGTCTTCAGCAATAGGGTCTTGCGATCCTGGTCTTGTGGGCAACCAAGAAGCTCTTAGATTGTTTGCTTGTTTCTGAGACAGGGTCTCACACTATAGTGTAGGCTGACTGTACAGCACAGTAGGGAAAATCACCCTGAACAGCTCGCTTTCTGGAATGTTCTGCTACATTTTTATGTTAGCCAGAAATCTCTTTCTTCAATCTTCCCTTACATTTTTCTTACTAACTGCGTTATAGAGAGTGATTTTAGTTGGTGTGTCAAGTGACATTAAAGTATATTTTGTACAAAATGAGGATATGATATGAGTTTTAAAAGATCTTGACATTGTGTGTTATTGGACTTATAATGTCACACTTGATACTTACCTGGTTACTCTAAAATCAATAATAGACAATTTGAGGCTGGAGAGATGATTCAGCAGCTAAGAACACTGACTGCTCTTCCTGAGGACCGGGTTTGGCTCCCAGCACCTGCATGGCAGCTCACATATGTCTGCAACTCCAGTTTCAGGGGTTCCAGTGCCTTCTTCTGACCTCCACAGGCATTGACTTTACATGGTATGCATACAGACATGCAAGCACGCACACATACACACCAGCTATCACCAGCTGGAGGAACGCCCCTTACACACTAGAGAGTGGAGTTAACCTTTCTGTTGGGATGGAACAAGTTACAAAAGGGTTATGTGGGTTGAGAGCTTCCCACTGCAGCAGGCTGCCTTGTACACCTAAAACCAGAGTTCTTTCACAGGACACTGGCTCTGGGCGAGTGGTTTTAAACATCAACGGATTTTTTGTCACTTGCTAGCTTTCCTGATCATAAACATCGGGAGGAAGGAGGAAGGAAGGGAGGAAGCAAACCCTTAAATCTGATAAAACACTTTTAGCATCAAATCAGGTTCAAGGTGAACATGCAAACCCAGCAGCTTCTTGTGCGCCAGGGTCAGCTATGCTAAGACAGAAGCAGGAAGACACTCTTGCAGTAGCCGTGGTGCGAGCAAAGAGGAAGTAACTGGGCTGAAATTTATTAAAGTACAGTATATATGTGTGTAAAATTGTAAAAAAAATAGAGATTGTTGCAAGACTTGAAACTTTAAAACAACTAAATACTGGCTCATGCCTGAAACTTGGTAGCCTGGCTTGCTAGGAGTCAGAGGATTGCTGCTAGCTGGCTGTGGAGACAGTCCCCGTTTCAAAAAACAAAACAAAACACCAAACCAAAACCACCAGAAACAAGTAGAAGAAACTAAGGAGAAGATACAAACATTGTGCTTCAGACTAGACCCCAGAAACTCAGGATCCCAGTGTTGCGAACCGACAGATGGGATTGCCTCTAGCCCAAAGCTTCTGGGTAGCAAAGGTAACCACCCATGAAAGTTCCCATTGCACTTAGAGTTTCGTCTCACAGCTTCATGCATTGGCTTCTCAGAGGCTCCCTACAGAGTTGTGTGACCCTATTCCATATTGGCAGGCATCACAGGTTTTCCTTAAAAATCTGGTTGCAGTGGCTAGAGAGATGGCTCAGCAGTCAAGAACACTTGCTGCTCTTCCAGAGGACCCAACTTTCATACCTATCACTGGCTATCAGTGCTAAATCACTGGCTTACAGCCACTCAAAACTCCAGCTCCAGGGCAGCTGGCGACCCCTTCTGGCCTCTTTGGGCACATATACATGTGTGGCACACAAACCCATACACAAATAAAAAAAATTTTTTTTTGAAAGTCTGGATGCAAGCCTTCACAGCCCTGTGACTCATGTATTCCACATGGCTGTAAAAACTGCCACAGGAGCAAAGCCAAGCACAAGCTCTGCCACCAGCTTGTGCAGTAGTTGGGCCCTTGGGCAGAGCTGAAGCAGTCACTAATGTATGGATGGCAGGGTCTAAGAAAATACTTCCCCAGGAAACCTTGCTCAAGCAGCACACCCCTCGTGGAAATTCTTTAAAATAAAAATCTTTCAAATGCATATGCAGCTTTACCCCTTGGAGCCTGCAGTAGCTGGGGGTCTATAAATTTCTTAGTGCACTTTAGACACCTTTTCTTTTGTCCCAGTTTGCTTTACCTTCCTTTTTCAAGTTTTATTTTACGTGTATAGTTGCTTTGTCTGCATGTATGTATATGTGCCATGTGTGTGGAGTGCCCACAGAGTCCAGAAGAGGGCGCCAGATCCCCTGGAGTGGAGTTACAAATGATTGTGAGCTAGTGGTTTCTGGGAGCTGACCAGTCCTCTGCAGCCAGTGCTCTTGACTGCTGAACTATCTCTTCTGCCTCCTTGGCTCTTAAAGTTTCTTTAGTTTTTCCAGGATGCAGGCAAAACAGAGAATGTAACCTGGAACTCAATAAAACAAGTAAACAAGCAAACAAACAAAACCCCACGTAAGTGGAGAACCAGCACCCATTGCTCTGTGCTCCCTGACTGTGGACACCGTGACCAGCACCCATTGCTCTGTGCTCCCTGACTGTGGACACCCTGTGACCAGCTGCCTCACACTCCTGCCAACTTACCTTTTCTTGTTTCTGTGATAGATATTCTGACAATTGCAGAGATAGAGGACTAATCCTGGCTTGAGGCTCCTGGGTGTGGTCCACCTGAGGTTCCTGGGCGTGGTCCACCTGAGGCTCCTGGGCGTGGTCCTCCTGAGGTTCCTGGGTGTGGTCCACTGTAGCAGGAAATTTGAGGAGTCCTTGATCACATCACATCCATAACCAGGATCTATGAGCACAGTAACTTTAAGATGGGGGGGGGGGAGGAAGGGGACACTGAGGTTGGGATGGGATATACGAGAGAATTTATTAGTTAAAAACATGATTGCTATTGATGGATTTCAGCTTGGAGCTGCTGCCTAGTGCAGATGTGAGGCAGACAGAGGTGGTTTCAGCTATGTGTCTGGAGGGTGAGATAGTGGGAAGCATGGGGCTTCCCTTTCCTGCTGTCCCAGACCTGGGTTCTTTTGTGGTGGCCGGTTCTCACTGCAGCACACCTTTCCTATTTCTTGGCTTTTCCCTTCTCCCCGTCTTAACTGGCTCATTGAGCCTCAGGGCCTCAGCCTCCCTCCTCCTCTTTTCCTTCTGTCTCCTCCTCCAGGTCCTTGTCTTGCCCACAAGAACAGACAGACAGAGCTAGAACTGGGACTTCAAAAGGTGCCATCTTTGTGGCTTTCTCTGTTTGAAGATGATTACACCTGTGTGGTGAGGTTCGCGATGACTTTCTTTCTTAAGGTTCATTGAAGTCAAAAGTCTCATCAGCATCAAGTCTATCCATGAAGAAATGTGTTCCAAGCCTTACTGTTTGTTAGTGCTATTGTGAGAGCTGAAGCAATTTCTGAGCCGTTCCTCCCACAGTGTAACAGGGGAGAGAGATGGACCCAGGTATAAAAACAATGGTAACCGTTTGAGCTATGCACTGCACCTCCCAGCCCCACCCCTGCACCCCTCAGGCTGAAGAGGAGACTCCCAATGCTGCTGGCAGATGGCCACCTGTGCTCAGTCCTCTGTGCATCGCCTTGACTGAAGAAAGTCACCTAGTCAAAGGTCCAGACCCCTCCTGAAGCTTCTTGCATCTTGTGGCAGCCCAGCACTTGGGTGTGAGCATCTGGCTTCCTCTTCCCATCCTGGAGACATCTCAGAGCCCAGAGTTCCCTGTGATGAGAGCCACTGAGATAACACCACAGCATGGCTCCTCTGTGCCCACAGGTCTCCACACCCTGCTGTCCCACAGGTGCCACACTGAAGGACATGCGCTCTGGCTCAGGTCCACACTGAAAGATGTGAACTGTGGCTCAGGTCCACACTGAAGGACGTGTGCTCTGGCTCAGGTGCACACTGAAGGACATGCGCTCTGGCTCAGATCTACACTGAAGGTGTGCGCTCTGGTTCAGGTACTGCCCTTACACCATCCTGACTAAGCAGGTCCTTGCGTTTGTTTCTTACCTTACCTGCTCTGAGAGATTCTAGAGCGCACTTCACTCTTCTCCCACAGAGCAAGAAGGATGCTGGAGATCAAATCACAGATTCCTGCCGCGCAGGGACTGAGCAGAGCCTCTTGGTTTTTATTCTGGCTCTTCTAGACCTTAGGCCATGCCAGGAGAGAGAGGCTATGAGCCCCACAGAAACTGTCCACTATGGGAACCCGGAAGTTCCCAGGCTGAGCGCAGAGGGTGCCTGGCCTCAGTAGCACCTGCAACGGAGAGTGGACACAGATCTAGAAATTGAGTTTACTGAGGGTTATTATAAATCCTTCTTCTCCTTAGCTCTTCCATTTGCTGCCTAAACTGGGTGTGGTAACACATAATGCAGTCCCAGCACGGGGGAGGTTGAGAGGGAAGGTGCTCTGGGGCTCACTGACAGCTCTAGGTTCAGTGAGACACTCTGTCTCAAAAGGTAGAGTTTGAAGAAGACGTACAACACCACAACATCAACCTCTGGCCTCACACACACACACGCATACACACACACATGCATACATACACACATATATACACACGTTCTCTTGCACACACACAGGAGATTTCAGAAAGACTCAGAGACTGAGGCTCCACCCATCTGGAACACAGAATCTCGGCACCAACGTTTTTAACATTCCCCACAATCCTAGAAATGGGTAAAATTGAGAACCCTTGAGAATGCACATGAGCCATAACCATTATTTACTTGTAGACTATAAATCGTGAGCAAAGCCATCAGGGTCTCTACACATGCAGTGAAGATAAGCCAGCAGCTCACTTCCCATCTGCAGCCTTGTACCTCACACCATCGCACAAGATGCCTTCTGATAAAAAGGCACCTTTCGGTCCTAACCACCATCCAGCTCTGTGTGAGACCACAGAACTAACTTAAAGCCAGGGCAGGCCTTAGGTAATGCAACGTGGCTGCTTTGAAGTTTCTGTGCAACCTGGGGAAAGATTTGTGTGCAAAGCCCATGCACAGGCAATCAGCTGTGCACTGTGATGAAAGGCAGGGTGGATGGACGCCACTTCCTGACACACTTCAGACAATGAGATCAAATCCCCTTAAGTCTCGAAGCTTCTTCCTTTTGATACAATCAATAAATGTGAGAGCTTGAGACCAGTCCCCGGCTAGTTCCCCATTATATTTATTAATGCATATTAATTGCACAAAATAACAGGCTCCCCAAGTCTCATTCCTGGTCCTTGGCGACCCCCTCTTCTCCTTCTCCTTTTTGGCCCTTTACATTTTATCTTACTTTATTTTTATTTTATTTACTTGTTTTGTTTTGTTTTGTTGAGACAAGGCCTCACTATGCAGCCCGGGCTATCCTGGAACTCACTCTGTAGACCAGGCTGGCCTCCGACTCACAGAGATCCTCCTGCCTCTGCCTCCCAAGTGTGCCACCGTTTTTGGCCCTTTTTATTTTAAAGTTTCTGTATATGACAGGAAAAGCCCACCACATGTGGTTCTGTGTCTGGCTTGATTTTTGGACTGTGATATACCCCCTTTCCATTCAGTTCCTCCAAATAAGACAGTGCCATTCTATCTGGCTCTGTAATATTTCTATCGTGACTTGGGCAATACTTAGAAATGAAGCATCATTTCTAACCAAAATCCAATACAGGTATTTCACTCTATGCAGTTAGTGACCCCCAAATTGAATGCTGAGAGAAAGAAAAACATTACTGAGACCACTGGTAAAGTTAGAATATGTACTTTCTTCATAATAGTGTTTATTGTGCAGGTGTTAAGTTTAAAAATTTATTTTATTTCCTGTACATGGATGGGTATTTTGCCTGCATGTGTCTGCATGGTATCTGAGGAAGTCAGAAGAAGGTGTATGATCCCCAGAGCTGGAGTTGCCCAGTTATGGCCACCATGAGGGTGCAGGAAAGGGAGCACAAGTCCTCTAAAAGACAGCCAGTGCCCCTAACTTACAACTTTGCCAGCTCCTGGTGGTAAATTTCTTGGTACCACCATTTCAGAAGAGAGATGTCTCCTTGCTTTTACAGAATCCATTCACTTAAGGAAGAAGGAACACAGAAAAATCTACACAGCACATAGAGAAAATGATGAAGGTAGGTCATAAGGATGTTAATGCTCAGTCCATTTGGAAGAAGAGATCACAGCTTTTCGTACACACCATCCAGCGTCCCTTTCTGTATCGTTCTAGAAGTATAGGGAAGAAGTTTGCCTGCAGGGAGTGGGAGGACCTCTAGGTAAGAGATAGGGGGCGCCTTAGTGGTAGGATCTAAAATGTAACTTTTAACACATACATGGTTTTAGATCTGAGAGGAGATGGCTCATTTTCTAAACAATCCCTTTATTTGGAGATTAGCGTATTCCCCATGACTTCTACCCATTTCGCTCTAGGACATGTCCCAACCCACCCATGCTTGGTATAGACACACCATAGTATAGAGAACATCTTAATCTGATTTTGCTTGTTTCTTTGTTTAGATAGAGTCTAGCAACATAGCCTAGGCTGAGATGTACTATGTAGCCCATGTTACCTCCCCCTAAACTTGAAAGCATTCTGCATAGTTGATATGGAAAGACACAGTCCACTGTGGGTGGCACCATTCCCCACGCTTGGAGTCCCTGACTGAATAACAGAGAAGAAAGCTAGCTGAGCACAAGCCAACATCATACATGCACCAATTTTCCTTGCTCTTGACTGTGATGTGACTAGTTGTTTTAAGCTCTTGCCACTGTGATTTCCCAGCAGTGAAGGACTATGGCTGGAATTGTGAGCCAAGCAAATCTTTTGGTCTTTGTAGTGGTCTGGATGATAAAGGCCTCCATAGGCTCATATGTTTGAATGTTTGGTTCTCAGCTGGAAGAACTGTTTAGGAGGGATTAGAAGATATAGCTGTCTTAGTTAGGGTTTTACTGCTGTGAACAGACACCACGACCAAGGCAACTCTTATAAGGACAACATTTAATTGGGGCTGGCTTACAGGTTCACAGGTTCAGTTCATTATTGTCAAGAAATGGTAGCATCCAGGCAGGCATGGTGCAGGAGGAGCTGAGAGTTCTGCATCTTCATCTGAAGGCTGCTAGTGGAAGACTGACTTCCAGGCAGCTAGGATGAGAGTCGTAAGCCCACACCCACAGTGACACTCCTACTCCAACAGGGCCACACCTCCTAATAGTGCCACTCCCTGGACTGCGCATATACAAACCCTCACAATGGCCTTTCTAGAGGAGGTGTTGGAAGAGACCAGTGGGCTCTGAGGTTTCAAAAGTTCATGCCAGGCCAGTTTCCCCCCCCCCCCCAATAAAGCTCTCAGCCATTTTCTCTAGCACATACCCGCCTTGTTCCTGTCAGCATGCTAATGGACTGACCTTCTGAAGCTGTAAGCAAGTCTTATGAGAGTCGCTGTGGTCACGGTGTCTGTCCACAGCAGTAGAGCAGTAATTATGACAGTCTCCTAGGATGCCTTGTGCCAGTGTGGTCTATCACGGTGACAGAAATAAAGCAGTGTGAGTGTCAAAACCTCCTTCCTCAGTTTTTATCTAGTCCCCATGAAGTAGGGGCTCCAGGTACCCCAGGAAAGCCCATTATGCTCCACCTCAAGGGTGAGAGATGCAATCAATTTTTCTTCTATACAATGTCTTGTAAATCTCTTGAAAAAAAAAAAAAGCACCTAAAATATCAATACCCTGCCATGGGTTTCACACTCAACCTTGTCGTCTTGTGGTTCGATCTTCAATGGTATGTGGCAGTATCCCTCTAAAGAGCAGTTTCTCAGGCTCTTATGTCAGATCTTCTGTGACTTTTGTGGGAAATTAATTAGATGGCAAAGACTTCTCTGATCCATTTTACTAAAAGCATGGGCTTTTAGTTAAATTTTATTTATTTTCCTCTATGTGTGAGCTTTTGTTAAATACAGGTTTTTGTCTGCAAACTTGTAACAAATGCTAGTGGATTTGTAGTTGGAAAGGAGAGTGTTACTGTAAATATCTGAAGGAAAACAATGTTGATTTGAAAAATGTATAATGTTACAACATGCAGCAAGATTCACAGTGACCACCGGTTTGTACAAGGAGGCTGAAGCACGGAAAATCCAGAAGCACAAAAATGACCATTGTGGGAGATACTTTGAAACAGCAATCCCTGGCCCCAAGGATTAATACTAACAGTGTCAGTCTGAGGCCGAACCCACAGTGGACAGACAGACTTCCCAGGGGGATGTTTTCTGTGTAGGGGAGGGGCATTGTGTGGGGTGTGGTTTGGGCATTGGTTTGTTGGTAAGGTTTATTTTATTTAAGGCTACAGAGACAAATCGGTGATTAAGAAGGCTGCTGCTCTTGCAGAGACCCCAAGTTCAGTTCCCAGCACTTACATGGCAGCCCATAACTCCAGCTCAGGGGAGATCCTATGCCCTCTACTGGCTTCTGTGGGCACTGCACACACGTGACATTCACTCTCACACGAATGTAGAGATAAAATTAAAACTACATCCCTTTTTTTTTTTTTTTTTTCCGAGACAGGGTTTCTCTATGTAGCCTTGGCTGTCCTGGAACTCACTCTGTAGACCAGGCTGGCCTCAAACTCAGAAATCCACCTGCCTCTGCCTCCCGAGTGCTGGGATTAAAGGTGTGAGCCACCACTGCCCAGTCATCTACATCCCTTTTTAAAAGATTTTATTTTATGTGTGATGTGCACACATGTATGTGTGTTTGCTTGTTCGAGTGGTCCTGTAGATATCAGTAGAGGTAGGAGGCATCACTCTCCACCTCCTCCTCTGAAGCAGAGGCTCTTGTGGAATTCATGATTTCTGTGGTCAATGGACGCCATCAAGCCTAGAAACCCTGTCATCTTTGCTCTTCTTAGAGGTGGGCTTACAAGCTTTTGCAGGACTGTCAGCTTGTTACATAGGTGCTGAGAACCAAATCCTGGTCCTCATGATTTTTTTTTTCTTTCTTTCTTTCTTTTTCTTTTCTTTTCTTTTTTTTTTTTTTGGTTTTTCAAGACAGGGTTTCTCTGTGTAGCCCTGGCTATCCTGGAACTCACTCTGTAGACCAGGCTGGCCTCGAACTCAGAAATCCACCTGTCTCTGCCTCCCAAGTGCTGGGATTAAATGCGTGCGCCACCACTGCCTAGCAGTCCTCATGATTTCTAAGTCTTCACTGCTGAGTCATTCTTTCAACCTGTGGCAGAAGTTCTGTGTCAGTGGCTTCTGGGGGGGGGTATATGAGAACCTTTCCTCTGAAACCTCATGGTTGGTTCATTCATTCATTCATTCATTCATCGTTCATTCATTTTTTTTGCCCATCCTTCTTCCTCAGATGGTCCCAATGTGTTTTGCTTTTAAAGATTTAAAGATTTTAAAGATTTATTTCTTGTGAGCAGGTCTTTTGCTCGCATGTCTGTCTGTGCATCACATGCATGCCTGGTGTGCATCACATGCATGCCTGGTACTGGAGAAGGCCAGAAGAGGGTATGGCGCGCACACACACACACACCCAACTGGGTTTAAAGCCAGTTGTGTGTTGCCAGCCATGTGAGTGCTGGGAATGAATCCAGGTCCTTTGGAAGAGCAGCCTGTGATGCTCTTACCTGCTGAACCACTCTCTGGCTCATTTATTTATTTCTCATTAGGGTCAGCATGAGCCACTCCATTTCAGTTCTGAGAATTTTCATTACAGATAATCCTAAAAGATTTTTTTCTAGTGTCATCTGTCATTTTTTGATATTTATCATATGACAAGTTTTAATGCAGGTTAATAAGAGGGTCCCCCTGAGTTGTGCTTCAGGAAGCTTCAGTGCAGGCTTTGGCCCTACTAGCAAAT
>JADRCH010000698.1:94532-107032 GCA_019843965.1 Rhynchomys soricoides | reverse complement strand
TGGTCATCTTAGTCCTCGTGGCCTGCAAGAAACTGAGAAGTATCACAGACATCTACCTTCTGAACCTGGCCGCTTCTGACCTGCTCTTTGTCCTCTCTGTTCCCTTTCAGACCCACAACCTGCTGGACCAGTGGGTGTTTGGGACTGCGATGTGTAAGGTGGTCTCTGGCCTTTATTACATTGGCTTTTTTAGCAGTATGATTTTTATCACCCTCATGAGTGTGGACAGGTACCTGGCTATTGTCCACGCTGTCTATGCCATCAAGGTGAGGACGGTCAGAGTGGGCACAGCCCTGAGCCTGGTAGTGTGGCTGGCTGCCACCACAGCCACCATCCCATTGATGTTTTTTTACCAAGTGTCCTCTGAAGACGGTATGTTACAATGCTTCCAGTTTTATGACAAGCAGTCTTTGAGGTGGAAGCTCACCACCCACTTCGAAATAAACACCTTGGGTCTGCTGCTCCCCTTCACTATCCTTCTGTTCTGCTATGTCAGGATCCTGCAGCAACTGCAGGGCTGCGTGAACCACAACAAGACCAGGGCCATTAAGCTGGTGCTCACTGTAGTCATTGTGTCTTTACTCTTCTGGGTCCCATTCAACGTGGCCCTTTTCCTCACGTCCCTGCATGACATGCACGTCTTGGATGGATGTACCACGAGGCAGAGGCTGGCTCTGGCCACCCATGTCACAGAGGTCATCTCTTTTACACACTGCTGCGTGAACCCTGTCATCTATGCGTTCATAGGGGAGAAGTTCAAGAAACACCTCATGGATATGTTTCAAAAGAGCTGCAGTCACATCTTCCTCTACGTAGGGAGACAAGGGCGGGTGGGGGCGTTGGAAAGGCAGCAGTCCCTGAACCAGCGATCTTCCAACTCTTCCATGCTGGACTACATCTTGTAAGGGGGGTGTGCACGGCAGGCAGCCTCCACCTGCAATGCCCTTACTGCCCTCAATCTTCTCCCCTCCCCCACTCACTTCTCCCTTCCCCTCCTTCTCTCACTTCTGGCTTAGAGACAGAGTCTCATTATGTAGCCCAGTCTGGCTTTGAACTCTCAACCTTTCTGCCTCAGCTTCCTGAGTGCTGGACCAGAACCACCCTTCTTTAAAAGAGATAGAATACACTTTTTTCTTCTTTGAAAAAAGTGACCTCTTAGTTTTGGGATTTTTATGCCTATGTCTACGACAGATAATGTCTTGTAGTTTTTCTCTCTTATAACGATCCGGCCAGGTTTGGTTTCCTAAAATGTATTGACAAATATTCCTATTCTCAGGGGCTGAAAGATGGCTCTGCACTAAGAGCACTTGCTCTTACTCTGAGAATGAGGTCTAATTCACACCATCTGTAACTCCAGTTTCAGGGGATCTGGTGTCCCCGTTTGGTTCTGTGGGACACCAGGAACACGTATAGTGAGCATACATGACTGCAGGTGGAGCACTTATGCACATAGAAGAGAATAAAATCAAACCTAGTCTCTGAAATGGTTTGTGTAAAAAAATGGCATGACTTTCTCTTTGGAGGTTTGGTACAACTTATTAATAAACCAATCCAGGGTACTTCTGTACAAAGATTTGCATTTAATTTACCAGATAGAAACATTCAGCCTTTTTTATCTGCTTGTGATTTGTAAGAAATTCTGCTATTCTCTTTAAGTTCACAAATACATGAGTATGAAATCTTGACAATTAACTTTGTTGAACAATCTATTTTTAGTTTGGGGATGTCCCTTTCCGGTCCTGATACTGATTGTTTGTGTGTGTGTCTCTCTCTCTCTCTGGGACTTATCTGTTGCTTAAAACTTTGCAGGGAGCCAGCCTTCATCTTGATGACTTCCTGCCTCCTCTGCTCTTTTTTTTTTTTTTTTTAAAGTAATATACTTTTTAAAAAGATTTATTTATTTTATATGTGAGTACACTGTTGCTGTCTTCAGACACACCAGAAGAGGACATCGGATCCCATTACAGATGGTTGTGAGTCATCATGTGTTGCTGGGAATTGAACTCAGGACCTCTGGAAGAGCAGTCAATGCTCTTAACCGCTGAGCCATCTCTCTAGCCCCTCCTCTGCTCTTTGATTTCTGTTTTTATTTTCATTTCATCTATGTGCTTTGGGCTTTGTTTTCTATGGGCTTCTGTTATCCAAGTATTCACTCAGTGCTACATAGTTCCGTCTGAGCACTTGGTTTTAGGGTGCATTTTACACATCTTAAGTTTGATCTTAGCCAGAAGTCTGAGAAGTAGTCTTCTACCCCCGTCTTAGCCACTGTTCTATTGGTGTGAAGAGACACCATGGATGAAGCAACTTACAAAAGAAAGAATTTAATTGGGGGCTTGTTTGAAGTTTCAGAGGGTTAGTCCTTTATCGTCATGATGGGGAGCAGGGTGGCAGGCAGGGAGGCGTGGTGCTAGAGAACCAGCTAAGAGCTTGACATCCTGACCCACAGGCAGCAGGTGGAAGGGGGTGGTAGAGGGAGAGGGAGAGAGAGGAGGAGGGGGAGGGAGAGGGAGAGAGAGACCTTCTAATCCTTTCTAAACTGTTCACCAACTGGGAACTAAGCATGCATATCTATGAGCCTATGGGGCCAGTCTCATTTAAACCCCACAGCATCCATACAGTAATGACACACACCCTTCAACATAGAACATGCATATGGGATTTTACTTCTTTGAGATGTATCAAGAATTATTTCATGATGCAAGATATGGTTTGCGTTCACCCATGACGGTAGCAGGTTGCTTCTGCAGGTAGCTAGTCACACTGTTCAAGGCCTCTGTGTTCTTGCTCTTTCTCTACGTCTGTCCTTGGTCTGCTTCCTTCTTGTTGCTTTTGTCAATCAGTGAGTTTCACGAGGGTTGCTTTCAGAGGTCTGTGGGTGAAGAGCTTTTTGCAGGAGCACGAGCAACTACCAGGGGCCACATCAACAAAGAAAATGTCCACCAAGACTTTTGTATTCTTTGTTTGTTTAAAACAACTTTTAGTTTAAAAAATTGTTTATTATGAGTGTGGTGGTCAGGTCAGAAGGTGACTCCCAAGAGTTGACGCTTTCTTCTCGGCGTGTGGGTCTCAAGGATGGAATTCAGGCACCTTCACTTTTGAGCGACTGCACATGCTGAATCCTCGATGATTCTTTTTCCTGGTTGTTTATTCCATGAGTTGACAGGAGAGGTACACCAAAACACCTAGCTTTGGTTATGGCTTATTTATTTCCCGTTTTAATTCTGTTTATTTACTGTATATTTTGAAGCTGTTATTGGATACAGACAAATAAAGAATTGTTCTGCATGCTTTTTTAAAAATCAAATAGCCTCCTTCGTTACTATGTAACCCCCTTCGTGCCCAACAATACTTCTTTTTGAGAAGTAGGTGGGTGGGTTTAAGACAGGATCTCTCTACAAGGCCCTAGCTATCCTGGAACTCACTGTGTAGCCCAGGCTAGCATTGAACTCACAGAGATCCACATGCCTCTGCCTTCAGAGCGCTAGGATTAAAGGCATGAGTCACCATGTCTGGCCCAATAATATTGCTACAAAGCAAGTTTGAGGTCATCCTAGGATACAGAAGACACTGCCTCAAAAATTAAAAAAACCAAAACAGTTTAGGGAGAGATAAAAATATTTATTGCTACGGCAAGAGGCTGCCAAGCTGGAATCTTAGAGTAGGGTGCTGCCAAAGCCACAGGCTCTTAGCCCATCAGTTGTACCGGTCAGCAAGGCCACCATCTTCTTCAGTCTCCATGCTTCTCTGACAGAACCTTGCACGCCCTGTGTGACGGCAACATGCTGTGTGGGGTGGGACAGGGGGAGCGGAGAGGGGGCCCCCTCGGACGTTTTACCGGACTGTCAGCTTCCAGCATTCCCTTCTTTGTGTCCTGCTCAGATGCTTCTACAGCAAGGGTCACTCGGGGGTCTCACACGGAGCTTTCTGATGGGGCAAGGACCTGACGTGGCCTGCTGCAACACTTACAGCTGGCCTCGGGTAAGCTCTCTGAACTTCAGGAGGCCGCGTGGGGGATGGGGTGAGCGGGGACAGAGGGGCCAGCTGCCCTGCCTGCTCACCCAGCTGTCCGATATCCTTATGTAACTGGTCAACCCCCTTCCCACACTTAAACGATAAATCTTAGTAATGTAATAAAATAAACAGTAGGTTGTTTTTTTTTTTAATTTTAGTTATCAAACTTGGGATAACTGATTTACTGTTGCTGCTTCCAATTCCTTTCCCGTTAACAGGAATGAGGTTAGAGGGGCTGAGGCTACAACAAGGAAGGTGTGCTCTATCGCCACCTGCTGTTCACTGACTAGCGGTACCACCAGTTGCCCACAGCCGCAAAGAACTGGGCTTCTCATTTCCCACAGTGTACATCTGTGTGCCCACATGCCATGTTGTTCCTGGGGTGCCAGAAAGCTACACTCAGCCACTCTTCCCAAACACGCCAATGAAACAAGGCAAGTCATGGAGCTGGAGAGATGGTTTAGTGGCTAAAAGCACGGACTGCTCCCGCAAGAGGGCCTGAGTTCGGTTCCCAGTACCCAAGTCTGGCAGGTTGGCTTGACAGCTCATAACTGCCTGTAACTCCAGCTGTAGTGGATCTGATGCCTGAGCTCACACTCCATGCCTTTCCCCCCTCCCCCGATTTTATAAAACAGAGAAAAGTCATAGTGAAATGCAGAGGTTTATTCAATGTGGCAATGTGGGGAAGAGGAACAAATAAAGCAGTCTAGAGACTCCTACGTCCATCTTCAGGGTCCTGACATGAGACCTGGGTTTAAATAGATGGCAAGTCATATGCAGAGCTAAACAGTCTTGAGCAGGTGTGGTCCCATACGTCTTCGCTATCTGGGCTCTGTCTCTCCTGCACGGTGGTCCAGCAAGTGGCTGAACTGTGTGCAATCTCTTGCTGGAGGCAAGTTCAAGTCTATCTTCTTGCTGTTGTCAGGGCTCAGCCTTTCCCTTCCCCCGGCATGAGATCCTGGGGAAGCTTTAATACTTTAGGGTTCATTGGCTCCATACGTTCATAGTCAACAGAAGCACAAGTTCTCTCCCACTAGAGTGGTTCTCGTTAAGAACCTGTTGTCAAGGGAAGGTTCTAGACTCAAGGATGGTTCATTGGAATGTGTGACCTATGAAACACATGCAGGATGTTTTGGGTTCATCTGGCAAATCCTCTTTTCGACTATGCGGTTGAATGCATATTGACAAGCAAGCAAGTAAACACTTCCAACATGTCTGGGGTATGGTTGGGATCCCCTGCCTGTCTTGTTCATTGCCACATCCTAGATCCTGGGCTTTGTGTGTTTGCTGGGTGAATTGAGAAGCTAGCCCTTGAAGATCATTAAGAACCAGGGAGAGCTGTGGATGGAGAGGCAACTCAGCAGTTAAGATGCTTACCACTCTTGCTGGAAGACTCAGGTTCAATTCCCAGCCCCCACCAGTCAGCTCACAGTCACCTGTAACACTGCCTCCAAGGGTATCTGTGGGTCTCACTTCTTCCCAGGGTCACTGGCCACCAGCCCATAATGATGAAGGGAGCAGAGTCAATGAACAGAGTTTCAGATGGCCTGTAAGAACAGAAATGATGATGCTCCAGGATCAGCTTCAGGGAGATAGATCAACTTTATTTGGGGTGAATTGAGGGCTCTACAGTTTTGGGGAAGGGGGTAGGAATACCCACTGTTGGCACAAGCCATGTCAAAAGGCAATGGCATGCAAATCAGTTTCCTGGAGATGGCCCACCGTTTTGCATGGCTGTGATGGGTGTGTTCTGAGAGGCACGGACCCCAGAGACTTCATCCTAGGATTGCTTCTGCTGCTGATATGCCTTTCCTGCCACTTTTACAAAGTCAAATGACCCCGGGCATCAGCCAACCCTATTGAGCAAATTTTTTTCTTTTTTTTTTTTTTTTTTGGTTTTTCGAGACAGGGTTTCTCTGTGTAGCCCTGGCTGTCCTGGAACTCACTCTGTAGACCAGGCTGCCTTGAACTCAGAAATCCGCCTGTCTCTGCCTCCCAAGTGCTGGGATTAAAGGCGTGCGCCACCACTGCCCAGCCGAGCAAATTTCTTGCAGATCAACATGAAGATGAATTTTCCTGAATTAACGCTGTTTGGATGAATTAATGACTATATAGAATTCCTGATTTATTTAAATTATTTTAATAAGAAAGTTTAAGGAGATGGTTTTAATTGTTTTTCCAGAAAGATGTAATAAAGAACAGAATGTGCCTGCTCCTCATTAGAATAGTAAGCAAAGGCTGTATAATAAGGAATACAATGAGCTTTTATAAATTACACTGAGAAATAGGCTTGGGACAGATTTGTGATCAAGGGAAAACATTCATTCTAGGTTAGGACAAAGGATGAGGCCACAGGTGTGCACTATGATAAAGCAAGGCTGTGTGAAACTGTTGCTTTGAACTTATAATGAGCTTACAGAATGAACACTGCTTTGAATTACTATCTACATCCTTCTGTGACTCTCCTTTGTTGTAACATTTTATCTATGAGGTAATTTAATCAAGAACTTTTGTCTAAGAAGGTGTAAAAAGGCTGAGAGAAGAAATAAAGTGTGGTTGTCGGGGCTCTGCTCCATCCACCAAATGTGTACATGTCTGTCTGGATGTACGTATGTAGAATACGTCTGTCTGTCTGTCTATATGTATGTATATACATATGTATGTAGGTATATGTGCATGTATGTAAGTATGCATGTTCACTTGTGAAATTGCTGAAGCAGGTGGTCAGGCCCAGCCGAGTGTGAGTGTGTGTGTATACATGACTTTATCCTTTTTCTTTGTCTCTGGCTCATGAAGATTTAAGGAGTAAAGATACCAAGTAACTAAGTTTCTTTTCTTAATCCTCTGCTGCTATCAGTAGGAGTTAATTGCCAGACTTCAGGCCCTCAGAACAGTAAGAGAGAATTAAAGGCCAGGGGTCATCAGCCTTTGGTCTTCTGTCGGAGCTGGCCCCCAGTGCAGAGTGGGCAAAGGTCATTAGCTGAAGGCTAAGGTGCTGAGATGCCTCATTAGCATGGGAGGCACTCCAGGGGTCTCAGGCGCTTGCTGATCAGGTTCTTACAGGGAGAAAGGACACTGAACCTGTAATCTTACCAAGGCAATATTTCTCAGTTGTGATTCTATTACTCTTCTTGTGTCAAGTGGACATAAAACTAGTCAGGTCAACAGCACAAGCTGCAGCAAGATTCTCTGATTTCCAGGTAGGAGACAAGAAAGAAGGTTGGAGGCAGGATGCATGGCCATCGATATCCCTTTGATGGAAACTCATTTCCCCAGATGGAAGATTCTGGCACCTAGAAGTCCTTTAGTTAGGGACTCAGAGTGTCTCAGTGGGATCCTGTGTTCCCTGTGAGGAGAAGAGGCTGCTGCAGGAGTTGTGGCTTCAGCAGCAGCTGGATTCTAACACTGGTTCCTTATAGCCACAGGACCTCCATGACTCTGGGCAACAGCAGAATATCCAAGAGGAGTCTTGGTGAGGGTCCAGTATTGATGGTGTAGCAGAAGCCAGAGGCCTTGGACAAGACCAGGCACAGCTGAGAACGCTTCTGTGATAACCCCTATCTCCAATCCAACCCCACTCCCCAAAAATGACAGCCTAAAGAGGAAGCCATCAAGAACTTAAAAAACAAAAACAAAAACAAAAAAAGTGATGGGAATGCTGAAGTGTAGAGCGATCTCTCTCTCTCTCTCTCTCTCTCTCTCTCTCTCTCTCCACAGCTGACGGCTTCTGGAGTGTGGGGGTGGGTGGAGATTCACCTTCCCTTGAGGGGCTGGCCACTAGGAGTTAGACCATGCTCCACTGAGTATACAGACAACCCAAAACGGACTTAGTTTTTGTTTGCTCGTTTCTTCCTTTTTACATCGTCTGTTTTGGGGGGAAAGGTCATTGAGTTGGGGCAGCCATGAGCAGAGCAGGAGGTGAGCCCGATCAGGGTGCATGATGTAAAAATCCCAAATAATCAAATAACAAATACACACCCCCCCCACATATATATCCGGGTTTTTATGACTCAGGAGACAGCGGCAGGAGGATTGCCTAGGCTACAGAGTGAGTTCGATTCAGTATAAGCAATTTCATGAAAAAAAAATTTCCCTCTCAAAATAGAAAGCAAAGACGGCTGGGGCTGTGCTTGGTGTTGGAAGGTCCCAGGTTCAGTTTCCCTGCTATTAAAAAAAAAAAAGAAAAATAAGCAGCCAGGTGTGGTGACACACGCCTTTAATCCCAACACTGGGGAGGCAGAGGCAGACAGATCTCTGAGTTCGAGGCCAGCCTGGTCTACAGCATGAGTTTCAGGAGAGCTGGGGCTACACAGTAAAACCTTGTCTCGGAAAAACAAAACAAAACAAAATGAACAAAAGGCATAAAGGCGAGGCTTAAGAGCCAGCGGTTGGAGCACTTGCTGCTTTGCAGAGGACCTGAGGTTGGTTCCCAGTGTCCAGGCAGGGCAGCTCAGGCCTGCCTGTGAGCTTCTGGTTTCTGTAAGAAGCTACACTCACACGTACTTACCCATACACACAACTAAAAATAAAAGCCAGACGTGATGCACATGCTTTTAACCCCAGCACTTGGAATTAAAGAGGCAGGTGGAGCTCCATGGGTTCAAGGTCAGCCTGGTCTACACAAAGAGAGACACACACAGACAGTTCCAGGGCAGCCAGGGCTACACAGAGAAACCCTGTCTCGACAAACAAAAATAAAGAAAACAGAAAAGGAGAAATGTGAATTGTATTTTTAAAAATTCGTGTCTAAAAAGAAGGCATTCCACCCTGCTTCAGTTCTTAAATATAAGTTAAATACAATGAAAACTCAGCCAGTCACCCATTTCAAAAAGCGCTTTAGCTACCAAAAGAAAAGCGCCAAGCAGGAGGCAAGCCTTTATGGCTCTGCAACCGAGAACCGCGGACCCTGCAGTTCTGTGTGAAGCCACCAGGTGGCAATGAGATCTCGTCGCCGGATGCGCTACGTCACCGGAAGCGGGGTCTCACCTTCCATACTGGTTCCTCCTGCTTTCCCCTCCCCCGGAAACATAAAGCGGCTTGTCTCCGGGACTGAGAGGCCTGAGCCGGGGCGGACGGGTGCGAAGGGATGGGCGTGAGCGCGGAGCCTCGGAGCCTCTCAGTCGCCGGGGCCGGGCTCGCGTCCCCCGTGATCGAGAAGGCGCGCTCGGCGCTGCTGCCGTCGCAGGATGTGGAGGACACGATGGAGACGCTCATGGTGAGTTCGTGGGAACAGGGGTACCGGTGTGGGAACGGCATTGTGGGGCAGGGGACAGTGCTTCTAGAACGTTAAGTTCTAGAACATTCTAACGGTAACTGATAAGAGCTCATCGAAGCACCTCGGGCCGCCCAATGCAGGACACCTTCCTTGACCGGCTTCCCTGCAGGCTTCTGCCTCGGCTTTCCAGGCTCGCCAAGGCCACGCCCTCCCGTCGGGTTGGCTGCTCTGCCGGGCTGCCATTGGTGGAGACTGGGGCGGGGCGTAGTCTCTCGCAGCCAACCATAGACGGAGGTGGGGCTGTGCATGGCTGGCCTGGGCTGGAATGCGCCTCAGTGGGGAGAGGATGCAAGGCTTTGGGGGATGCCTTTTAAAAATTCTTGTGTTTTTGGGTTGGGGGTCTCACTGAGTAGCTCGGGCTGGAACTCGCTATTTAAACCAGGCTGGCTTCGAACTCCAGAGTGCTAATACTAAAGGAGTGTGTTCCCCTATGTCTGGATCTTTTTGGGAATCTTTAAAGATAACCGCTGTGGCTCCAGGACCATGTCTTTCAAAACTGCCTACCTTTTCTCTCTGGCCCGCCATCTTTCCCCTTCTGATGTGGACGTAGAGATTTTGTTGTTTCTCGTTTTGCTGCAGGGTGGTAGAAATTGTGGAACTATTCGGCTGTTGAAATGCTACTTACTCCCATCGTGTTTTGCGTAGTACTATTTGCTCATTGTGCTTTTAGTTTTTCACTTATGTGTGTGTTGGGGATAGGTGCGCAAGAGTACAGATGCCCAAGGAGGTCTGAAGAGGGCGTTGGTATCCCCTGGAGCTGGAGTGGTTGTGAGCACCCCTTTCCGTATGGGTGCTGGGAACTTACGGTCCCTCTGGAAGAATACTGTTCACTTTTGACTATTCTTCACTCCTTTCTGATTGTTTTGATCTGTTCTCATACTTAAAAAATTTGAATATTCAGCTTTAAGCCGTGAATAAGGTTGACCAGTCTTAAAGTCGGAGGTGTGGCCTTTCAGGAAGGCACCTTTGTCTCCATCACTATAAGAAGACTAAGCCCAGGACCACTGCATGGTGGCTTATGAAGAGGCAGGCTGTGTGTGCATGAGACTGTCTCAAAACAAATATGACAGACCCACAAAATCCACTCTCACAGGATATGCTGTAAGCATACAGAGGTCACAATGGTGTTCAAGTTATCTGCTTTTTCTTTTTTGTAGTTTTTGGTTTATCTATTAGAATCGACATTGAGGTGGTGGTGGTACACACCTTTAATCCCAGCACTCTGAGACAGGTGGCTCTCTTGAGTTCAAGGTTAGCCTGGTCTACAGAGCCAGAGCTAATAGAAAAACCCTGTTTCAAAAGAAAAGCTGTTGGCTCTTTCTGTTGATTCAGTGAGTATTGTGCCAGTGATGTTCTTAGTCACTGTGCTGTGAAGATAAGACATTTAAAAAGCAATTTCTGCCATCTGGAGGCAAAGGACCGCAGCCAGCTTTAAAATGAAATGGGTGCAGGGCTGGAAATGCAGCTCGGTAGTGACAAGCTTGCCCAGCAGGCGTGAGGCCCTAGGTTCAGTTCCCAGAACACATGAATAAATGGGGTCCAGTGCCTTTGAGGGTACTGACGAAGCAGTGTCTAGCACTGTCCAGAAGCCGTAAGAACTGTCCCACCTTGTAGCTTTGCTGGACCAAACAGTTGGAAAGAGCTGGGAAGATTTTAACCTTTGCTGCAATGGAACATCCAGGGGCTACTGGGCCTTGTCCTGTGGGTCTCTCAAGCTATGTTGGTATGCCTTCTGGAGTCCAGTTCTATGGTCGATTGATCATCTTTTGTTTGAGAGAGGGTCTCTCGCTATAGTTCTGGCTGTCCTAGAGCTCAATATGTAGTTGAGACTGGCCCCCAATTCCCAGAGATTCTCCTGCCTCTTCCTCTGGAATGCTGGGATCAACTCTGTGCACCCTACCTTGCTTCCATGTCAGTTCCTGACAGGATCATGAAGGACACAGGGGTTGTGTCTGTTCTTGTCCTTCATCTTTAGTCTTAAGGATGATTGCCTCAGGGACCACTCCAGTCCCTGGACAATCACTAGACCCTGACACAGGGCTTTGTGAACAGCAGAGGAACTGAACCAGGAGGATGATGTCTGGTGTTTGAGGTGAGAGGAAGGCAGGGTGAGCAGCATTATGGCAGTAGAGGATGGTGAGTGTGGGTCAGGGGGTCAGCAGGCTGTGTGCTGCCTCAGAGCCTTGCCGCACAGTTGACACTTGTCTTGGAGGGAGACGGGGCAGCCAAATCGTATTTTTTATTTATACCAGATGAGTACTAATGACAAATTTGTCATGCTTAGTGGTTTCTAATACACTTACCATTACTAATAACTTTTATTACATCCTGTTTTCTTGTTTGAGTTGGTAATTTATACATGAGCAGAGAGCTGTCTCATTGGAATTGAGGCTCCAATTTACAGTTTTTGAAGATGACCCTGGCTGCAGGGTAGGAAGTAGATTGGAGGGGTCAAAGGCTGAGGTACAACGCTTGTAGCAGTGAGCAGGGAAGGAAAGTGTGGACCTTTGCACCAGGATGGCTCAAGGAGGTGGGTTGAGAGCCGATCAAGAAGCAGAATGAGCAAGTTTGGAGAGGCCCAGCCCAGAATGGGTGTTCCCTTGGATGGAGCATGCTGAGGAGCAGCAGGTTGAAGTGAGGGAGAGAGATTAGCTCAGGTCTGTAAATGTCGCTGAGGTGCCTGTCAGACATCTGAGCAGGGGCAGCGTGGGTTTGTCTGGAGCTCTGAGAGCAGTTCTGTGTGGATGGAAGGGTAGAAACTGAAGCTGGCTGAGGGGTGCGACGGTGTGGTTCACCAGAAGAAGGGAGTGGGCAGTGGCTGGAGAATGAGGGGCGAACGAACCAAGATGAGAGGATGGGACCATCGCTGGGGCTGCCAGGGAGGAGGACTCACGAATATGTCTGATTCCTCCTGGCACACCACCGCCACATTTGTAACCCCTTGTTCATTCCTGAATAGATTCAGTCTTTAGAGAGTCTCTCTGCTGTTCAGGCTGAAGGGGCAGATAGGGCAGACTGAGGGTCATCATCAGGAGAGATCAGGAAGCAGCAGACAGAGCCAGTTTCCTGGGACCGGGGAGGAAGTAGGTGTGGAGGGTTGTTGCCCAAGTTTCCAGTTTGGACTGTTGTCTTTGAGATGGCTGTGGGCAGGAGGGGACACTGGGTGACAGAGTGGGCAGGAGGGGACACTGGGTGGCAGAGTGGGCAGGAGGGG
>JADRCH010000698.1:62950-91910 GCA_019843965.1 Rhynchomys soricoides | reverse complement strand
AGATGGTCTGAGAGTCTAAGATGCAGTATAGAGATCGCCGTGTGTTCGGATGGTCTGAGAGTCTAAGATGCAGTATAGAGATCGCCGTGTGTTCAGATGGTGAGTGGGGAAGTCTGAGGATGCCTAACAGACTTCTTTCTTGCCCTGTCCGGTTTGTCTCCTTCAGGCCCAGGCGAGTTGGGATGTTGGCTGTGTTCTTGAAGGTGGTTCGCACTGAAAGTCTTCTGGGCCTGTGGAAAGGGATGTCTCCTGTAAGTTGCCTCTGGGATCTGGGCTCTCTTGTGGTACTCATCCTGCTCTTCCTTTTCCTCCTCTTCCTCCTCCTCACCAGGTGCTCAGGCTTCCCATGACGTGGGAGTATGGATCCCCTCCCCATTTGTGTGGATCAGTTACTTTACACTGCTGTGAGCAAATCCTTGATAGAAGCAGCTTAAGAGAGGAGACGCTAATCTGGGGGGACATAGTCCATCTTGGTGGGAAAGGCACAACAGTTGGAGTAGTTGTCAGCAGCCACAGGGAGGGGCATGAGGCAACTGGTCACACCTCAGCAAAAAGGAAGCAGAGAGCCTTGGCTAGCCGTAGGCGGGGCTATGACATAGCTCAGAACATAGCTCAGAAGCCAACTCCAGTAACCATGCCAGCAACCACACCTCCCATTTCATTTTATGCAGCCTCTCAAAAGGGTGCCATCAAGTGGGAACAGAGGGTCTAAACACATGACATGTGAGGGAAGGTTCCTTTTCAAACTGTGTTCTGTGGGTTTGCTTCCCAGTTGGTCCTGTCCAGTTCTGTAATGAACAGTTAATAGGTTTTTAATCAAGCCCCATTCCGAGTTGGTGTGAGGCTTCACTGTTGTCCATTCGGCATGTCCTAGCTATGGTCCGCTTGCCTTCATTCACTGTAGCTGCTTAGTGATCAGATCACCTGCTGGGGAGTCACGAGGTGTGTGTTCAGGCAGCCCAGATTTTACTTACTGAGGTTCTCAGTGCACAAGAGTGCTGACAGTGTGGTGTGCCAACAAGAGACTGAGCAAGGCTTTCCGGGCCAAAGGTGGAAGACCTTAAGAAGAGAAGAAAACCCTCCCTTCAGCAGGAAGGCGTATCTTGGCCATGACATTGTGGAGAAGAAGGAAGAAGAAACCCACACTATTTTTGTTGTCATAGTTCACATCGGTCACAGCCTTGGTGTGTAGACAGTGCTGGGTCACTGTGTACAGTGTACAGAGCACTGCATTTGTGAGCGGAAGAGGAACAGAAAATACCGTCTGAGTGATGGCGACATGTTATACCAGAGGGCACTGAGCCTGCTTGAAGACTTCAGCAAGAGATCTCCTGAAAGAGTGACCACTGCCACTCAGCACAAGAGAGAGATACAGTTCCCTGTCTTTGGAAGCAGGCTTGGGCAGGAGCAGGCCACATGTGCAGGGGAGTTGCTGCCACATTTCCATCACAGTTGACAGGGTGGGGGCGTGGGTGTGTGTGTGTGAAGGAGACTGAGCAAGCTGTCAGATGCGAAGCAGTGAGGCTCTTCTCAGAGGTGCCCAGCCAGTGGGGCCTGCAGCCACAGCATGCACCGCTCTTGCAGAGGACCCACATGAGGCAGCTCACAACCGCCTGTAACTCCAGGTCCAGGAGATGCAATGCCCTTTTCTGGGCTCTGTTCTATCATACACACATGCAAACCCATATACAGACACACATGTATACACAAGAAAAAAAGTAACTGTTGGACATAATTCCAGCACTCAGTAGGCAGAGGCAGGGGCATCTATGAATTAGCAGCCAGCCAAGGTTATATAGTGAGACCTTGTCAAACAAAGCAAGAAATGGGAAGAATTTGTTGAGTCACATAACAGAAGATGGAGAAGAAACAGATCAGATCCAGCAATGTGGATATTTTGAAATTTGCCAAAATGTTTCAGATTGGACAGTAAAGGATAAGATTGTGGGATCAGATTGCCCTTGAGTGAGCCCTGAAGGCTGTGGCTGCTGCAGCAGCCTTCATGAGTTAAAGGGAAGACACCTCATCATGGTGGTGCTCTGAGCAGTTTCAGAAACAAGTCAGCTTTTCATCTGTCAGCATCACCTGCTCCTCAGCCCAGCCATGGGGTGACAAGGCTCGATGCCCATGACAGGTCAAGGTCAGTAGGAGCCTGACCTACCTAGTGCCAGAGTCGTTCGCCTCACCTCATCTCACCCAGGCCCTTCATTGTCTCCAAATGCCACCGGAAGAGGGAGAAGCAGACAGTGATGTGAGGGTGAGGAGGCTGCGGTCGTGCACGTTTTATAGTTACTGTACTTTGTTGTAAGTGAAGCTTATCATGTGTGCTTGGACAGTGGAGACAGTGGTGTGCGAAGGGCTCAGTGTCATCCACTGGGCTGGCCACCCCAACAGGTATGAGGAGACTGTTCATTCCTCTGGAGTATGACTGTTTGCACAGAACCAGCTCTGAAGCTGGCGTCCACTGGCGTCCGTGTAGCCTTGCCTTTGCCACCACTGTGAAAGTGGGCTGGGATACCCACACCTTTATTTCTTTGCCCAAAGGCTTTTTCTGGCCCTAATGACCCACCTTGCCGGAAGTACCAGGCATTGGTTTCCGCCCTCCCCCGTGCAGCCTCCAGCCACTAGAAGATGGAAAGTGATGTTTAACCTACACCCTTCCCCTCAGCAGAAAGATCACAGAGGGTGGGGTGTTCACTGATTGCTAGAGCTTGTGGGGGCTGGGGGGGGGGACGACTAACTCACCCACAGCTGTAACTGCTTTAATACACTCTTTATTGGCTGCTGCCTGTCCTGACTCTGCCCCTCTCACTGGTGCTCCCTTTGCTCCATAAACACCTTTTATGTGGATCACCCTGGGATTTAGGGACCACCCTCCAGAGGCATCTTGCAGTTTTGAGTCTTGATTCCCTCCTTCCTCCTCCTGCCTTTCCCTGCAGTCCATTGTGAGATGTGTCCCTGGCGTAGGAATCTACTTTGGCACCCTGTATTCTTCGAAGCAGTATTTCTTACGAGGCCATCCTCCCACTGCCCTGGAGTCGGTCATCCTGGGCATGGGCTCACGATCTGTGGCAGGAGTTTGCATGTCACCCATCACAGTGATCAAGACACGCTATGAGGTGAGTCTCATAGATCTAGAACCTCAGGGTTCTGGATTGTGAGCACTGGTGTCAGCCCTGGGTGTGTAGTCTGACTTAGAGTCATATATGTTCAGATAACTCACTTCTGTTGGCAAAGCCTTGGTGCCTTGGCTGGTATGTAACATGCAATCTGCTTAGGCCACCGTTCAGATGCTGGCCTGTGCCAGTCACTAACTCTGCCTTCCCTTTGCAGAGTGGGGCTTACAGCTATGAGAGTGTCTATGCAGCCCTGAGGAGCATCTACTGCAGCGAGGGCCACCGTGGCCTCTTCAGGGGCCTGACAGCAACTCTCCTGCGTGATGCCCCCTTCTCAGGGCTCTACCTGATGTTTTACAGCCAGACCAGAACCACAGTGCTCCTTGGCACAGGTAAGAGTGTGGTGGGCAGAGCCACTGGGTTTTTGCCCTTTTCTCTGGGGTCTTCTTATCAGCTTTAGGAATGGAGCCACGTTAGGGCTGGGTGCTGGGAAGCAGAGGTAGGGTGTCAGACTCTGCCCCAACAGAAGCCTTGTGTCTTCTAAGGGAAGAGGGAAGGCTAGGGGAGAGACAAATGTGTTTTCCCAAGGTTCTGCAACACACGCCACAGACATGACCTGAGAGACCCCAGGACAGAAGCTTTGGGGTGCAGCCTGCGAGTCTGTTTTTCAATGCGTACTTGGTGTGATTCCCCATCAGACCAGTTTGGGAACACTGATAGCTGTGGACTCGAGGAAGAATATTTTCACTTCCTTCCCTTTCTGTATTCCCTATTCTTTTGAGCCTTCCATTTGGGTGGAGGTAGAACTGTAAACTTGGTGTTTGTTACAGACTGTTCTCACCAGTAAGCTTGTGGACCACACATGGGCCATGTCTGTGGGTGGCAAATGCTCTCCAAACAAAGCAGAGTTGCCTGAAACCCATTCTGCAGGATGACCTGAACGCTGTAAAGTGTCTGGACAACTGTGGAAGTGAACATATTATCTGGGACTGCTTGTCAGCTGCAATTAGAGTGTTTGAGGAGATTGGGCTGCACCCCAGA
The DNA here is from genome assembly GCA_019843965.1 of Rhynchomys soricoides. NCBI lineage: Eukaryota > Metazoa > Chordata > Mammalia > Rodentia > Muridae > Rhynchomys > Rhynchomys soricoides. The sequence continues at coordinate 87,753 of JADRCH010000698.1, read as the reverse complement.
ATCAGGTGTGACCCTGCAGGTTACAGCCTCATATTGTAACAGAATTTTAAGACAGTAAGGAAACATAGAGGTGTTGTTTTGTTTTGAAACTCAGCCTTATTCCGTCATCCTGGCTGGCCTAGAATTCGCTATTGTAAACTAGGCTAGCCTCGACTTTTAGAGATCAGCCTTCTCCACCTCCAGAGCACTAGAATTAAGATGAATCACCAGGCCTGGCCCATCTTGTACAATTAATACACATTAAGTAAAAAAATAAAATTTCCCACCCTTTAGTTATAAAAATATCTTAAAATTGGAATTAATCAGTGATTTTTAAATATTAGAAATATATATTTAATCTTCTTGATGAATTAAAAACTCAAGTTTTCCTATCTAGAGTCAGTAACAAGGTAAGAGTGTCCACACTTGCACTGTCCAGTCAGGGGGTATCCACACCTGCACTGTCCAGTCAGGGGGTGTCCACACCTGCATTGTTCCAGTCAGGTGCTGCACAGCTGTCAGCGACAGACACTGTCATCCAGACACATCACAGACCTTGGTCAGGTCTGCTCTGAGCACACTGGGCACCTTGCCTCGTCACCGTGTATCGGGAGAATCTGAGTTTGGTAACCTCATGCTGCCCTTGTTATGTTTCAGCCCAGCTGGATGCTGCTCTGATGCCCCTTGTTAATTTCAGCTGTGGGATATTTGCTGGCATTCTGGCTTCACTGGTTACTCAACCTGCAGATGTGATCAAAACTCATATGCAGCTCTCCCCAGTGAAGTTTCAGTGGATTGGCCAAGCGGCCACTCTCATCTTCAAGGTAAGGCTGCAGAGTGTGTGCTGCCCTTGTGGGTGGGGATGCCTTGAGCAGCTGGACACACCCCTCCCTCCCAGTGTGTTAGCGACATTGGGGAACATTAGAACCGTGCCTTCCCAGGGGCTGCAGCGATGACTCCTGCAGAGGGTGTCCTCTCCGACAGCCTGATCTAGATCCCTGGTCTGGCAAACAGCTTACCTATATTTTGTATGCTGCTTGGCGTTTGTTTGCATTGTATAAATGGTACAGCTGGCTGAACAGTGGTGCACACCTGTCATCTTAGCTCTGAGATCTGTGGAAGGAGGGTCATCTCAAAGCAAGCAAATGAACCAGAACAATAAAAACAGAACCACACACACACCAACCAAAACTGTACACACAACCTTGCATAAGGATTTCCAGCTAAGAGAGCTCCCGGTTCAGAGAGCTTTTAGCTGTCTGAGTCTGCTTGTAATTGTTGGCACCCCAGAAGAACTTTCTAATGTTCTTTTAAAAATCCCTTTAATTTTATTTTGGTGTGTGTGTGTGTGTGTGTGTGTGTGTGTATGTATGTATATCTCTGTGTGTGTATGTATGTATATGTGTGAGTGTGTATGTGTGTGATTGTGTGTGTGTGTTTGCGTGCATGCGTGTGTATGTATATATTGTATGAGTGTGTGTCTATGTATGTGTATGTATATCTCTATGTATATATATATGTGTGAGTGTGTATGTGTGAGTGTGTGTATGTGTGTGAATGTGTGTATGTGTGTGTGTTTGCATGCGTGCGGGTGTATGTATATAGTGTATGAGTGTGTGTGTGAGCGTGAGCGTGTGTGCCTGTGGAGCCTAGAAGGGGATACTGCATCGCCTGGTAGGTACTGGAGTTAAAGACAATTGTAAGCTGCCTTGTGGGTGCTGGGAAGCACACTCTAGAAGAGCAGCAAGTGCTCTCAGCTCCTAATCTGTCTGTCTGGTTCCTAAATGGCCTTTTTTGAGACAGGGCTTCTCTATTACATAGCTCTGCGGTCCTGGAACTTGTTATATAAACCTGGTTGGCCTTGAACTCAGACATCCATTTGCCTTTGCCTCTTGAGTGCCAGGATTAAAGGCGTGTGCCTCCACTGCCTGCTCTAAATATTCCTTTTTAAACTAAGACGTTTCTGTAGGTAGTACAGATCTAAAGGGATGGACATCACCAGTTACGGTAGAAGTGGAGGTTCATTGGTTTTCTCCGTGGGCTCATAATTCATAGGTTTTGCATGACATTTAAACAAGATTCTAAAATGGAGTCGCACCCTGTCTGGTGCTGGTGTCATTGCTGCTTTGCTTCTGAAGGGTTCTCCCTTGTTTCCATCACAGACCCATGGGCTGCGTGGCTTCTTTCATGGCAGTGTTCCCCGGGCCCTCCGTAGAACTCTGATGGCCGCTATGGCGTGGACTGTCTATGAAGAGATGATGGCCAGGATGGGCCTGAAGTCCTGACGAGAGGGCTGGGAAAGGAAGATCTGCTGTCTCGCTGGTTCCTGCCATGGGCTGCTGCAGCTTACTCTCCTGGAGTCAGGTGAAGAGCGCACTGTCTGAAGAGCCAGACACAAGTGCTGTTGCCTTTGGTTCTGCATTCAGAGAGAGCGGCTGGGTGGCTGGAGCCACAGGCGTGGAGTTGCCAGTGCCCATCGCTCCATGAACACTCCCTATCAGTGCTGTACACGGGACTAGAAGTCGAGCTTGGCTGCCCCACAAGACTGCTTGAGAGGAGGACTCTGGGAGGTCGCTGTGTAAGCCACCTGCCTACATTACAGGGCGCCTTAGAATGTTGGTAACAAAGGAAACCCACAATAGAGAAGGTGTGGGCCTTCCTTCTGCCTGCCATGTCTGAGGGCAGAAGCTGCGGTGGACCAGTGAGATGGCACTGCAAGGAACCACACTTAACAGAAGCCTGTGTTGGCTTCCCGGACCCACATGGTGGAAGAAAGATACGCTGCAAGCTGTCCTGACTTCCTCACTCACGCTGTGGCAAACACCTAGGCCCAATAAACAAATGTATTAGTGTTTTTAAATAAAGACATCAGCAGGGTGGAGACTGTGACAAAAACAAAACAGAATAAAAAAAAACAAGACAGACTGTGTAATCTGGGCTATTCTTACACTTTCCATAATTAAAGTTCAAACTAACACAGTAGAGCATTTTGACTGACAGCTGTTTGAAAAACAGAAAAACAAAAACCATAGCAGAGGGGGCTGGAGAGATGGCTCAATGGTTAAGAGCACTGGCTGCTCTTCCAGAGGTCCTGAATTCAATTCCCAGCAACCACATGGTGGCTCGCAACCATCTGTAATAGGATCTGATGCCCTCTTCTGGTTCTGAAGACAGAGTGTATTTTCATACATAAATAGGAACACACTATTAATCCCAGCACTTGAGGGAGTGACAGGTAGGACTCAAGAGTTTCAGGTCAGCCAGGGCTACATGATCAAACTGTATTTATTTATGCATTTAAAACAAGTCCTGGTTGGTAAACCTAACTAGTATGTCTCACTCCCCGAGGATAGCAAAGTAGCTTCTAGGGTGACTTAATTTTTGACCTGCCATGCAATCCCTAAAACTTTTAAAAACAGCTTTGGAGCTGGACATGGTGGCACATGCCTTTAATCCCAGCACTCAGCAGGCAGAGGTAGGAAGATCTCTGATTTCAAGGCCAGACTGTTCCTACAGAGTGAGTTCTGGGACAGCCAGGGCTACACAGAGAAACCCTGTCTCAAAAACCAAAGGAAAACCAAAAGTGCCTTTAGATTCAAAGAGGTTTCGTGGTTGTTCGAAGCCCGTAGTTTGGTAATTTGGGGCTGGATGTGTGGCTGAGTGTTGTGCCTAAGGCATGCCAGGTTGTGGGCTCATCTGCATCAGCAACAGAGCAAATGGGGAACACTGGCCCACTGTGAGATGCAAGCTTGTCATCCCCTCTCTGGGAGCCAAAGACTGAAGGAACTGAAAGCTCACTCATCCTACACTTGTGAGACCCTGTTGTTAGTGCAGCCATGACCCCCACCTAGTTTTAGGACATTTCCACTCCTGGCCCCCCTCCCGGTAAGATCTCATACCCACTCCTAATCCTCATCCTCAGACCTACCAATCACTTTATTTGACCCCCTTGTTTTCTTTTCTAAAGACAGGTTTTTTCTGTGTAGCTTTGGCTGTCCTGGAACTCAATTTTGTAGACCAGGCTGGCTTCTGACTCACAGAGATCTGCTTGCCTCTGCCTCCTGAGTGCTGGCTAGGATTACAGGCGTACACCACCACTACTTGGCCTCATTTCATAGATTTTAGAATATTTTGTTTTCCTCATCAAAACATCTTGATGCACATTCGTGATGTGGCAAGTTGAATACTTTGTTCTTTCTAGTTTTACTTATTTATTTTTGAGACAGGGTACTACTACAGCTTCAAACTCATGGGCCTCTTGCCCCAGCCTCTGGAGGGTTAGAATGAACAGGCGCGTATTACCACACTCAGGCCAGAGGGTTTTTCCCTCTAAAATACTGGGACCTGAACAAACCCAGACCCTTAAGATGTAAGCACTCTACCACAGAGCTGCACCCACACCTCTCTGGGCTTTTGGTCTATTATTTTTGTTGTATGCATATATGGTTATCCTTCATTATCTGTGGAATTTGTTCCAGAACCTTTGTTTGTTTGTTTGTTTTTCGAGACAGGGTTTCTCCTGGAACTTACCTGTAGACCAGGCTGGCCTCGAACTCAGAAATCCGCCTGCCTCTGCCTCCCAAGTGCTGGGATTAAAGGCGTGCGCCACCACTGCCCAGCGGCTTGGTATTTTCTAATAACCACGACCCTCCCATAGACTCCAAGTCATCCCCATAGATTATTTGAAACATGGACTACAGTATAAACGCTTTGTAAATAGATGACTCATCCGAACTCCTCCGCGCCCCCTTCAACACTTTTGTCATATCTTAGGAGTAACCACCATTCTGTAGTTCTCAAATGTAGGAAGGAGCCAGTGCCAGCGGGGCAGGTGGGTACTGCTCCTGTAGTTACTTAGTTCTGACCCAGGTGGCCCAGGCTTGAAGCCTGCTCTTCACTCAGCTGACAAATCATTTTACGCGTACAGTCTTGTTCTTTATACTTTCAAGAAAACATCTCAGAGATAAAGTTTGAATTGCCCGTCTGTAAACCGTTCTCCAGACCACACGGCAACCCTTCAGGCTGTGCTTGCTGTACGCAGGTCGGCCACGGCCCGCTAGCTACTGCCGGCCTGCAGAATAAGCGACGATCGCAGCCGAGCAGGCGCGGGCTACTTTAACTTCCGCTCCGCGCTCGCTGCATCTGCGCGTGCGCCAAAGCCTCTTTCCGGAACGGAAGCTCTGCCCCCCTTTTTTTCTTATTCTGCTTTGCTATTGGCTGACTGTGGGTTATTTAAGGACGTCATTTCCGGCTGCCCGTCCTTTCCGCGCTACCCGTGGACGGGTCCGTACGGCGTTGTTCTTGGTGAGTCTCCCGTGGGGTCCTCGGCGCCTCTGGGCGCCGCGCTCTCGAGTTTTCGGCCCCGTGGGTGGGCGCGGAGGGCGCCGAGGCTGCGTGTGCCGAAGCAGCTTGGTTACTGCCGGTGGCGGCGCCACGTGGTGGCCCGTGGTGAGGTGGGGCGGGCGCTGCTCTGAGGCCCTTCTGCGGTTCGTGCCAGGCTCATTGGCAAGATGCTAGAAAAAGTGCTCTTGAGACGCATAGAGATGGGTCGGGAACTGCCGGTCAGTCTCGAAATACAAAACCTGAAGCACCCCAAACATGGCTGCCTTTGCACAACTCAGAGTGCAAAGAAGAAACTATTCTTTAGTAACTCGTTTAGTCAGTGTGCCTGCGGAAGCACTAACTTCCAACTGGCCAGTTTTTCACTCAGGTGATGTGCCGAGCCTGGTGGCGTACACCTTTAATCCCCCTCCCCGGAGGCAGGGTAATCTTGTGGGTTCTAATCTCAGAAAAAGAAAAAATGGATGAATTGTTCTTTTTTTAGGTTCCCATCGTAACTTAAAGGGAAACTTACACAATGTCCGGAGGCCTTGATGTCCTGCAGATGAAGGAGGAGGATGTCCTCAAATTCCTTGCTGCGGGAACCCACTTAGGTGGCACCAACCTTGACTTTCAGATGGAGCAGTACATCTACAAAAGGAAAAGTGACGGTCAGTTGCCACTTTTGATAGTTGCTGACTGCTGGTAGGGATAGTACTGGTGCGGAATGTTTGCTGTTCAGAGGAATGCTACCCTGGCTTGTGGGTTCTATCCAAGAGGGTATGTGGGAAGGGGCCAGAGGACTGACTGAAGGGAAGAGACAGACCGAACTTGCACACTATTAAAGCTCGGGGTGGAGGCCAGTCTTGGCCAGTGAACTTCTGAGTGTCGGAAGTGTGCTACATTGAATTTATGGCAGGATTTTCGCTAACACCAGTAGAGTTTGCCTCTATGACTGGAGTTTGGTAGTGGTCACTGCCACATACGCAAACACTGCCTTATTGGTGTCCACTTACAAGACTATGAGGTTAGCAAACCTATCCGGGGCACCCACTTTAAAGACCTACTTGTGGCCGGGCAGTAGTGGTGCGCACCTTTAATCTCAGCACTTGGGAGGCAGAGGCGGGTTCTAGGCCAGCCTGGTTTACAGAGGGAGTTCCAGGACTACACAGAGAAATCCTGTCTCGAAAAAACAAAACAAAAAAAAAAGATGAACTTGTGGCCGGGTGTGGTGGTGCACACCTTTAATCCTAGTTCAGGAGCCAGTCAGGAATCTGATCAGCCAGGTCTGCAGGGTGACAAACCCTGTCTTGGAAAGTCCCCAAGGGTTCCATTTGCAACCTAGGTATCTACATCATAAATCTGAAGAGGACCTGGGAGAAGCTGCTGCTTGCAGCTCGTGCCATTGTTGCCATTGAGAATCCTGCTGATGTCAGCGTCATCTCCTCCAGGAACACTGGACAGGTTTGTGGAATGGGTTAGGGAGTACATAGCAAAGTACCCAACGTGGATAACCCAGGAGGTCACTCTACTTGGGCTCTGTCCTAGTGGCGTGGGGGAGCATAGGCATCGCCCAGTGATGTACAGTCCCTTTCCACAACGTTGGAGATTAAGCTGGGCTTTGTGCTCGCGCCTGCATATTCCTACAACTTCTCAGAGTCCTGTGGACAATGACTGAGGAGGCAAACCATGCAGGAAACAGTCCTGTCACTCAGTGGCACAGTGCTGTGTGTTTAGGAGGAAATTGTAAGGGAAAGGCAGTGTCCGCCACAGAACAACCATCTAAGTTAAGTCTTTGCTAACTTTGAGTACATGAGTTTTAAGAAAATGAGATGAAGTGTTGAGAAAATATTTCTGGTACGTGCTGGCTGAGTTGGTGGAGTCAATTCATGAGGCCCCAGGTCAGTTCCATCATTTGAATGGTGGCTTAAAACCATCCATATAGTTCAGTTCAGGGCTATCCAATACCAGACCCCCCCCCCCCCCCCGTGTGTGGGGGTGATGTACCACTCCTACATTAAATAAAAGTAAAAACTGTCCACTAGAGGATGAGGGATGATGAACTTGGCTCTGTTCTGATAAACTTGTCCAGAAGTCAGGTGTTTATTGGGTACCTATAAATAACTGTCCTTTGAGGGTCTTGGGGCATGTGAGAAACTTGAAATCACCAACAATGATCTGCTTCATAGTTCAGTTGGGTACTTCTGAGGAGATGATCATGCAATTGTTAGAATTAGCCTAAGAATATGCTTCAACAAAGTGCTACTTTGATGCTTTGGTGTTTGATAGGTGACTAGAAGTGGGTGTCCACAGTTTCCCTGGGAAAGCATGCATGATAATGCTGACTCAATCTCCCTTCAAAGCGAGCTGTGCTGAAGTTTGCTGCTGCCACAGGAGCCACTCCAATTGCTGGCCGCTTCACACCTGGGACCTTCACTAACCAGATCCAAGCAGCCTTCAGGGAGCCACGGCTTCTAGTGGTGACTGATCCCAGGGCTGACCACCAGCCCCTCACAGAGGCCTCTTATGTCAACCTGCCCACCATTGCTCTGTGTAACACAGACTCTCCCCTGCGCTATGTGGACATTGCCATCCCATGCAACAACAAGGTACTTGGTCTTGCTGCATCGATGACGACACTGGGGAAGCCTTAACGGTCCCTGCACATTGTTAGAGCTTGGAGTTGAGGTCACACGCTGGTCGATGAACTCGCAAGTGTAGGTAGTGTGCTAAAAGAGTGCAAGGTTTTCGCTAACACCCCGCTCTGGTCCAGTGAGTGGGGTTTGATAGTAACCTTTGCTACAAATTTGATGCATGAACTATGGGCCCATGTGCTTTCCTAAGTGAACGTTACTGGGTTTGTTAAGTGTTGGGGGTAGGGTCATTTTGTGAGTATGTGCCTGGGGTAGTGAGCTACCATGTGGGTTCGTGGAACCAAGGGCCCAGTGAGGTGAGTCGGGGCTGGCTTGTGTTTAATGACTGTCCTTCTTACAGGGAGCTCACTCAGTGGGTCTGATGTGGTGGATGCTGGCCCGGGAAGTACTCCGCATGCGAGGTACTATCTCCCGTGAGCACCCATGGGAGGTTATGCCGGATCTTTACTTCTACAGAGACCCAGAGGAGGTAAGGCTTACTCTATTAAATGCTGGCGGCCACTAAGTGGATAGAATACCTTGGTCTGATTAAGCAAAATTTGTCCATTCTGTGCTTCTAAAAACTAGATTGAGAAGGAGGAGCAGGCTGCTGCAGAGAAGGCTGTGACCAAGGAGGAATTCCAGGGTGAATGGACTGCACCAGCTCCTGAGTTCACTGCTGCTCAGCCTGAGGTGGCCGACTGGTCTGAGGGTGTGCAGGTACCCTCTGTGCCCATCCAGCAGTTCCCCACGGGTGCGTATCAAGGCCAGGGCATCAGGCTGCCAGGGAGTTTAGCTTTCAGTGGCCATGAGTGGGCTTGTTCCTGACTGGGTGCACTGTGTCTTGACACGTTGCTCTTGGGGTGATTAGGGGAAAATTATACCCTGTTTTAAAGCTGATGGATTTGTTTGTACTTTGTTAACAGAAGACTGGAGTGCGCAGCCAGCTACTGAGGACTGGTCAGCAGCTCCCACAGCGCAGGCCACTGAGTGGGTTGGAGCCACCACTGAGTGGTCCTGAGCTGCTCTGCAGACACCTGAGCGCAGGGAAAAAAGGTGGAAGGAAAATAAAGTTTCTAGAAGCTGCTCTTGTGGTCTTTACTGGGTTGGCGTTTGGCTATAGAACAGGCATGAGCAGGGGAGCGGAGGGAGGGAGCGTTTCTCCCTGGGCTCTACTGGCCTGTTTTGTGTTGCATACTTAGACTTGTGAACATGAGGGGTGTGTGTGGGTTTTTTTTATATAAAATGCAGTATCACCACATCAATGCCCTATAAACGTTGGTAGGTGGCTTTGAGATCAATCACTGTTCTGTCATCCTTCTGCCTCCAGACTGGAGAGTGAAAAGGCTTGTGCCACTGAACCTGGCCAGACTGGGATTTTATGTCTTGGGAACAAAGTTAATACTAGTTTTCTGGCACTCTTAGGCAGGGCTTGTCCAGTGATCCTGAGACACTGATAGACATGCAGTAGCCTCAACACGAGTCCATCACTAGTTTTGGCAGCTAATCTGATGCTGTGATGTAGGAATTTACAGTGAGTGATTTGGATTACCAGGTGACATTCCGTGAGCTGCTGTGATTGGTGGAGAGGGCATTGCAAAGGTGGAGTGCTCAGGAATATATAAGGGGCCTAAACTACCCAGTAAAAGGCATGGGGTCTGTCTATCCCCTAAACTGAGCTGCCTGTGAACAGGATCTGGTCTACAAGGGTGTGTGTGATCTCATGCTGGGAGGGGAAACAACCATGGTACTAAGCAAGGCTTAAGTACCGGTTGCTGAGAAGTCCTAAGATTGGTCACAGAGCTCCAAAGTTGGTCTAAGCTCCCTGTCACAAGCAGACCTTGAAGATAAGCAAGGCTTTGGAGGCCTGAGTAGACCATCCTGATCTGACATGGATGCAAGGAATGGGGTGCTGGTTATCTAGAGCTGTGGAACTTTCCCAGTGGTACTTGTAACTCTGGTGGTGTGCAGGGCTGACTGGCCAGGATCTGCACTGGTTTTACAGTTTTGAGCAATGCTTGGTATTTTCAGTCTAGTGTACAGATTCTGTTTTTGTAATTATGCAAAGATGCTCTGCACTTCATTATGCACAGGTATTGAAGCAAATTTGAGACAAATTGTGCCCTTGGTAGGGATCCATATTGTCCACATTCTTCGATATTGTCCACATTCTTGAATTCATTTTCCAGTTCGGAAGGAAGCCTAGGCAGTTGAGAGGCCACTTGAAGATTGGTGTACAGGCTCATCCCCATTCAGGGAATGGAACTAAACTGCTGGCTATATTAAAAGTGTGCTGTCAGTCTCAAGGTCAGCCATGCCACAAGCTGCTGCACGTCCTGGTTTGTGTTAAGATAGTGTATGTGGGGAAGTGGGTTTGTGTAAAGACTGCGTGTGGGGCAGTATTGTGCACACTGCTGCCCCTGGAATTCTCTGTTTACAATAAGAAGTATTTCTCTGTTAAAACCTGGCTAAAATAAGTATTCTTGTGCTTGATGGCTTTAAGGTAACATTTTAAGACATTAAAATGGTAGTGGCATTACTTCTCCAGTACGGACCTGAGTCCATAGTCACCAGGGATCTCAGTATTGTCTAGTCTGTTCCAGTTGGGTAAAAGTGGCAAGTGCTGCTTCATATGACAAATAGAAGCAAATAGCAAGGTGCTTCCTTCAGGAACTGAGAAGTAGACCACCTGCTGCAGCTCTTGGAAGACAATTTGTGTATTGGAGCCGTGCGTTGCTCCAGCTAACCTGGTGACCCTTTGCCCTCAGACTGACAGACTGTAGCTGGCATGTGTTTCGTGTATTAGTGCTGTAGCCAGGCTGGAGTTTGTAGTCACTGCAGGAATACCAAACAGTTCGAAGTTTAAAGTTACCTATTTGTAATTTTTTCCTGTGTAGAGCAATGACATTTTCTGGAAGCTCTTTGATTTTTCTGTCTCTTCTCCCCACCCCCCTTGGCTTGAATGTTCAATATTATTCTTGAATGTTATAAACTAAAGTCAGCGTTGCCATTTTGCTAATTAGCAGTAGATGCTAAGGGCCAGCCCGTCTGTCCCCTGCACCAAGCCACAGGGTGGGATTGGGCAGAGTTAGGAACCATGCTCCAGGAAGTACTCAATTCAGAGAGAAAACACGCGTCTGTTGTGAAGGTGTGTGTGTATACAACCAAACATTTTATATCGAGTGAGGTTTCAAACAACATACAGGGGCGCTAGGAGAGAGGCGGCTCTTAGGACTTCAGGCTGGCCACAGAGGAAATTCCCAGTGAGAAGGAACCACAGGAGTTTCGTATCTACCCATATTCCTAAGATTTAATAGGCTTTGGCCATAATGGCCAAGCCTCTCCATAAGGAGCACACAGAATCCTGAGGGGAGGAGGGGAGGAAATGACAGGAGGTAGTGGGGGAGAGCAAAGGCAAGGTTCTTGAAGGAAGCCCCTAGGGCAGCCCTTCCGCCTTTTACACCTTCCAAGTCCAGGGTAGACCTTAGACCATCTAAAACAGGGCAACTAAAGTCTAGATAGTCTGAGGCCCATACAGGATGGGCCAAACTGTAAACCCCACTGCTATGTTTTCCCAGGTTCTGCATTTCAGACAAACGGCAATGGCAATTTAACCCAGTGCTCTAATCGAAGAGGAAATAATACTTTCGAAATTGGCAAGATATTAAAAAATGAGAGAACCAAGAAAAGCTCCTGCTGAGTTTGACACTGGACTCACAGCTTCTACCCTAGGATCTAAAAAGGACATCACGTTAGAATGCCAGCCACAAGGCATAGGTCGGCGCAGGTGCACAACGTTGCTGGCCTTTCTCCTTATTTCTCAGACACTCATGGTTGACCTCCTGATGTCTCTTCTCTGAGCTTGGGAGTGTCGAATAAGACTTAAATGGAGCAGGGAGATTCCAAATGTCAGGGAATTTTAAGGACCAAGACATTGGTAGGCTAGAGATAAAGTGTGGAGGAATTTAGCAGAACCAAAATAATTTGGTTCTTGTGCATTGGACATAGACATGGAACTGGTAGATCTAGAACAAAGCTTTTTGTTCCACCGTTGGCCAGGATGGAGAAGAGCCTGTGCTGGGAGAGGAAGATGTGGGGGAGCCCCGGCTGAGTCATCCTCTAGGATTCACTTTCTGAAGATGGGCAAAGGTTCTGGGGTTGGGGGCTAGATTTATGCTTGTTAGGGCATGAATTCCGAGCGTTTTCTCTGTAGAAAGCATGCCAGGAGCTGCACTGCAGACAGAATTCTTGCAAACTTGAGCATCCCTCTTGTTAGTTCCTGAACTCAGATGTGGGAGGGCCTCTTCCCACTGCCTAATTCTGCAGCAACATTTCAGGTATAGGCCCTGGGGTGTGAGAGTCAGAGAGAAGGTTAGTCCACTGAGTCTTGCCATCCTCTGGGCTGCCACGGTGATCTTGGTGGAGGGCCTGGAGTAATGCCTGTGAAAGGGAAGGAGAGGGTGAGAATGTGGGAGGTCAACGCTCTCCTAGAGTCTCCAAGTGACATTTGTAAAGGGAGATCCATGTTTAAAAGTGTTGACTGGTCATGAGTGGCTCAACAAGGTGCCTGCCATCAGTCCTGAGAACCTGAGTTCTGCCCTCAGGACTTTATGGTGGAAGGAGACTGGATTCCTGCAGGCTGTCTTCTGACCTCACATGAAGCCCACAATTTTAAAAAATGTATATATATATATGACTTTAGAAGCCTCACTGGGTCTCCTCCAGACTCACAATATGGTCACATAAGAGAAGTGGGGGTGGGAAGGGCGAACAGAGAGTTGAACCAGGTTTGCAGGTCATAGATCTTCCTGACACCAAATCTTGGCTTCCCACAGGCTTAGGAGTCCTGGGCTGGGCTTTGTGGCTGGAGGCAGAAGGCAGCTTGGCTGTGAGCTGTGTAGCTGCTGATGGCATCTCTGGTACCGGGTCTTTTTGGGGTGGTTTCTGTGTCATTTTATCCAGGTAGCCATGGTGTTATTATGAACTTGGGTTTACAGAAACACCACCTGGTCAACCACTCTCTTATTGTATTGCTTGTTAGTCAGGTTGGCCTCACTGCTCACCTGTCAATATCGACAAGCAGAGCATCAGGATCTGAGAGTCCATGCACCTACCAGTAACACCCATGAGTGAAGACACAGAAGGTTATGAGCTTGTCTGCAGCTTAGGGAACAAAGATAGCATTTCTGAAAGGCGCTGCCAGGTGATAAAAGGGAGGTTCTGCAGCTGGGACATAGCCAGTGGTTAAGAGCCCTTGCTCTTGCTGAGGGAGGGCTCCAGCTCCAGGGAATCTGATGGCCTCTACTGGTCTCAGTGAGCACTAGCACAATGCTTACATACAAACATGCACATAAACACATGTACACGCGCGCGTGCGCACACACCCACACCCCTACCTGACACGGAGCATCTTTGGCCCAGGCCTGGACTTCCGGGGAACAAGGCGCATAGCTGGCTCAAGCTACCTGGATTGCCATTCACAGAGCGCATCAGCAGTCAGAGGTATTTGGCCTGTCAGCGACCTCTAATACTGTAGCCTGTGTTCATACAAATCTGGGAACATCCACAGTATGACGGGAAACTGAGTCCAACCCAAGGCCTCATGCTTCTGTGGATGCAGCAGCCCACTCGCAGGGGCCTCCTGGATCTGCGCAGGCGAGATCCGGGACTTTGAGACTCTCTGAGCCCTATGCCAGTCAGGCTTTGCTGAGTCGCAGGCCTGGTGCTCCGTGCCCCGGATGCTCTCCCCCATCAGCTCTGGCTGCACAGTTGGGTGGGAAGTTGGACTGGTCCTCACCCTACGAGGTTCCAGATTGGGTAGAGGCAGGACTTTCTGGTGGGTGGGTGTCTCCACTGCGCCTGCTCCTTGGCTCCCACTTTCTGGCCTCCGTTGTTCTTGATGATCCCCCCAAGACACACCCTTGGCCTCCCTCAGGGTTCCATGCATTCCTAGTGGCCCCAACCCAGCCAACTCCAAATATCTCCAGATTGGTCCTAAGAGTTTCTAACCTGTCCCCAGTGGTCATCTGCCAAGCCTCCCCCACCCCCAACAGCTCCCAGACTGTCCCCAAGGTTCACCGGTCAGCTGCTGACGGCTCGCAGCCCTATTCCCAATAACCGTCAGTTCCCAGCCACACCCTTCTGTCCCCAACGGTCGCCAGCTTATCCCCAAAGGCCTCGGTCAACTCAGACCCCAGTCAACTCCAATAGTCTCCACCCTGTCCCTCGAGTCCTCCAATAAATGCACCCCACCCCACCAGTCCACAGTGGCCTTAGTTGACTTCAAGAGCTCCCTGGCTTCCCCGCAGTGCTCTTGACAACCGTTCCCCATCAAGGGTCCTCAACTGTCTCCCCAAGGTGCCAGCTAGATTTTAGCCTACCTGTCTTACTGGTCTGGGCTGACCCTTGGGTCCAGAAGCCTTCCTGGAGGAGTTCAGGGTGTGGCCAATGAAGAGCCTGGGCTGGGCCAGAGCCGTTGGGGGTGACATGGTGTGAAGGTCCCTGAAGGAGCCGCTGAGTCTATAGCTGAGCGGAGGGTTCTGACACACAGCTGGGAGGAAAGTAGAGGCAGAAGCCACCAGGAGACCAGCAGATGTGTGACTGGCTGTAGTGGGGATGGAGGAAACAAGTCCAGACAAGTGGAGGACAGGGTTTCCAAGGAGTGTCTGGATGACCTAGGCAGCAGGGAGGCTGCCTCCTGTAAGGGCCTTGCGCCCAGAAGCACCACTCACACCTCCTGAAGTGTCTCTGAGGAAGGAGGAGAGGGCTTCCACATTCACGATGCACACTACGAAGAAATGGGACTTTGACAACTACACCTTAGAAACACCGGTGGCAATTCAAGTAGTCCAACTACTTATTTATTTATCTATTTATTTATTTTGGTTTTCCGAGACAGGGTTTCTCTGCATAGTCCTGGCTGTCCTGGAACTCACTCTGTAGACCAGGCTGGCCTCGAACTCAGAAATCTGCCTGTCTCTGCCTCCCAAGTGCTGGGATTAAAGGTGTGCGCCACCACACCTGGCTCTATTATTTTATTTTTTTAGTAAAATGAAATTTCAAATTTTATTTATATTATAATATGTTATATTAAATATTATTTAAAATTTATTTATATGTTTATAATTCTGTTTGTGTTTAAATTTTATTATATGATGTATATATATACACATATATATACATACACACATACACACACACATATAAAATGTAAACTTAAGAGGCAGTTGTGAGTTGTGGCCACTTTCAGGTTTGCTCATCCTCTGAGAAGAACTGAGAAATGGTCAGAGGAGTCTACCTCAAGCCTTCATCATCCGCTCCCTGCAGCCAACTCAGCAATGTGGCTGAAGTCTCCTAGGCCAGGATATAGTCATAAGCTTTGTATCTAGGGAGCCTCTCCCAGGTACATCTGAACCTTGGCATCGAGAGTTACAGTTAGTGCCTGACCTGTGACTGACAGGCACACAGGTGACATTTAATCCTGCTCCTCTGGGTACAGACACTGTGCAGCCTCCTGTCATTAGGTGATTTGGTGTGGCTCAAGTCTCCAGATCAACAGACATTAACAGGCAAGACACTTAAGAGATGAGCTTTGGAGCTTTGTCCAAAAGGCCAGAAATCTTTTTGGACATGTCAATTAGTTGTACAAAAATATGGGTGGCATTTACATTTTTTCAATTAGATGTAAATTTAATATTTACATTTGCTTTGTGTATATAAGTGTTTTGCCTTCATGTGTGCTTTTGCACCACATGCATGCGTAGGGCAAGGAGGAGGCAGAAGAGGTCACTGGATCTCCTGGAATTGGAGTTATAGAATCTTTGTGCACCTGCCTCCCATATATAAGTGCTGGGAACCAAGCCTGGGCCCTCCACAAGAACAGCCAATGCTCTTAACTACTGAGCCATCTTACCAACCCCAAATTTTACACACACACACACACACACACACACACACACACACACACGTAAAGTATTGTATAGTATGTATGTAAATTGTCTTAGTTAGGGTTTTACTGTTGTGAACGAACACTATGACCAAGGTAACTCATTAACTGGGGCTGGCTTACAGGTTCAGAGGTTCAGTCCATTATCAAGGCGGGAGGATGGCAGCATCCAGACAGGCATGGCACACGAGGAGCTGAGAGTTCTACATCTTCATCTGAAGGCTGGTAGCAGAATACCGGCTTCCAGGCAGCTTAGCATGAGGGTCTCAAAGCCCACACCCACAGTGACACACCTACTCCAACAAGGCCACACCTACTCCAACAAGGCCACACCTACTCCAACAGGGCCACACCTCCTAGTAGTGCCACTCCCTGGACCAAGCAAATACAAACCATCACATAAATATATACACATATATATTTAAACATTTCAAATTATTATATTTCAGATGGGGTTCACACTGCAGCCCATGCTGCACTGGGCTCATGACACAGGCCATGCTGCTCTGAAATGTACTATGTAGCTCAAGCTGGCTTTGAACTTGCTGAACTGGTGTCTCACCCTCCTGAGTGCTGGGCTGAGCTGAGGTTGAGTTGACCCATCAAGTCTCATCATTTGCCTCTTTCTCTTTAACTCCATTGCATAGCAGCTTTGGGAGTTGGGGATGGGTCTTAACATGTGTGATGTTTCTTTACTACTTAATTTAAAAAGTGTATGTTTTCTTTCCTTTCTTTCATTTTCATTTTTTAAAACAGGGTCTCACTATGTAGTCCCAGCTGACCTGGAACTCACTTCACTCTGTAGACCAGGCTGGCTACAAATTCACAGACATCCACCTGCCTCTGCCTCCCAAGTGCTGGAATTAGAGGTGTGCACCACCATACCTGGCTTAACAATTATGTGAGCTGATTGTGTGTGTGTGTGTGTGTATGTGCACAAGTCAGATGACAGCCCCAGTGTCATGAGCTGATTATGTGTGTGCACAAGTGTGCACAAGTCAGATGACAGCCCCAGTGTCATGAGTTCAGTGTGTGTGTACACAAATCAGATGACAGCCTCTGATGTCATCATTTTTTTTGACAGAGTCTCTAGGTCAGTGGTTCTCAACCTATGGGTCATAGCCCCTTTGGAGGTCAAAACTCTTTCACTGGGGTCCCCTAAGACCATGGGAAAATACAGATATTTACATTATGATTCATAACAGTAGCAAAATTACAGTTATGAAGTAGCAATGAAAATAATTTTATGGTTGGGGCCAGCGTTAGGAAGGTTGAGAACCAGTGCTCTAGGTGGTTTAGGTTTCTCCAAATAGGTTAGGGTTAGGGATAGCTAGACTGATGGCTGTCAATCCCTAGGGATTCTCTTGTCTCTGCCTCTCCAGTGGGAGGAGGATTACAAGTGCTTACTACTGTGTCTAGATTTTTTAAAAAGTGTGTGTGTGTGTGTGTGTGTGTGTGTGTGTGTGTAATATCCAATGCCTACTTCTGGCCTCCTGGGGACCTGCACACACTTAGTGCACATGAACCCACACACGAAAGTACCCATACATAAAAATAAAATTAGCAATAAAGAGATCTTCATAGCAAATGGGAAACTAAGATGCAAATTCAAACCTATGGAGGGTGACTTTAGTTTCTGGAACTACCTATGTAAAGGGGTGTCAGCTGTTTTCCCACCACTCCCAAGGGCAAGTGTACCTGGGAATTATCCATCACTTAAAGAGTCTGTCAGCCAGGCTGGAAACCTGGACCAGAAAGACACATCAATCACCGTAAGAAATACAGAAGCACCAGTGAAAGGGTCTAGTCTGAATAACAAGGTAAAGAGGGCTTTGGTGTCACAGACTCAGGTTCTATTGTGAGAAACTGCATTGCTCCTGGAGCAGGAGGAGGGGCTCCTTAAGACCCAGGAAGTAAACACACAAGTCTCAGGAGGCTCCTGAAATTTACAAGGTTCATGAGACCCCCACCCCCACCCCCCAAGGTTATAAAGTCAGCCATAATTGCTGGACAAATATATTCTCAAACAGGCAGCAAATTGTGCTGGGATGCTGGTTTTGTGGGTTGTTACCTGTACTGGAGTGGTGATCCACCTTCCCTAAAGTTATCCATGTTCCTGTAACTCCTCATCCATACTCTTGAAGATAACATTCATAAACTTGTTAGTTTACTGAACTAGACCTGAGTGGGTGGAATTGTCCTCTTTGTTATCAGTGCTTTATCTAAGTGAATACATGTTTGTTTACATTTCCCAAGGAAAAGTCACACAACAGTCACATTGCTGGGTTTTATTCAGTGCATGGTTCAACCCAGGGCTTTCTGTAACCTAGACAAGCACTGTACCGACAGAGTTACATCCCAGTCCTGAACTCACAGAGACCTCCTGCCTCAGCTTCCTGAGTGCTGGGATAATAGGTGAGCATTGTCATGCCCAGCTTGTCCTAGATATTTAATACAGTGATTAGGAATAATACTGTCACAACATGGAAACTCTTGAACGGTCAGTGAACTTGGCCCAGATTCTGACTAGTTCCTGATCTCTGTCAGCATGTCAGTCACCTTCTGTGGGACCTGATAATGCTTGGGAACTGTTTGGTTAATATCACAGCTTTATGTGGCCATAAGATAGCCACAGGGGCAACCCAGGAAGAGTCTTTCTAATTGAATAGTCTTCTTTCTAGCTCTTCAACTGTTGGCAGTGACTTACCCTGGCCACGAGGGGGCAGTGCAGTACCATGGTTGCCAGTAGATACCTTTTTTGACTGGAATTCTGTTTCCTGAGGCACAAACCTGTAATCACAATTCAGGAAGAGTTTCTAGTTTGCTTTCTGTGGCTGTGATAAAAAACAAAACAAACAAAAACCGACTAAAACAACATGGGAGAAAGGGTTTTATGATTCCAGGTCACTGTCCCATACTTCAGGGAAATTGCAGAGGCTGAGACAGTTTGCCTCAGTCAAGTTTAGAGAGAAATGAATGCACCCACGCTGCACACTGCCTGTTCACTTGCTCACACTCAGCCAGATTCTGCATAATTCTGCAGCCCAGAACCCCCTATCCAGGACCTGGGGCTGCTCAGAAAGGATGGCTCAATTAACAATTCAGACAATCATCCAAAGATGTGTATGTGCACAGGCCAATCTGATGCGGCCAATCCCCCAGGTGAAAGCCCCCTTCTCAGCTGAAGTTGTATCAACTCGACAGTCCAAACTACCAGTACGAGCAAGGGTGGAGAATTTGAGGTCAGCAAAAGCAACACAACAAGACCCAGTCTTAAAAATAAAAACAAGACCAGGTGTGGTGGCACATGCCTGTAATTCCAACAGCTGGGAGGAGAGGTAAAGCCAGCCTGGTCTACAGAGTGAGTTCCAGGATGGCCAGGGCTACATAGTGAGACCCTGTATCTCTCTCTCTCTCTCTCTCTCACACACACAGAGAGAGAGAGAGAGAGAGAGAGAGAGAGAGAGAGAGAGAGAAAGTGCATCTTCCCCCCCCCCCCCCCACCTTATGTGGGCAACTCCAGCTCCAGGGCTTTGATGCTGTCCTCTGGCTTTTGTGGGTACTGTGCTCACATGCACACACACACCTCATTAAAAAGTAAGGTCTTTTACAAAGTTTTGGTTTCAGCAGCTATGAAGTGATAATTAAAACATATACCAATTTGGTTGCTTTGGGGGACTAGGCAAAACAGGATGCCGGAGGCACAGAAAGACTTTCTCTACTTACAAATAGGATCCTTCATCCAAGGTTAACAAAGCAAAGACTGCAAAACTCCCCTGCCCCTTTGTCTTTCAGTGTGAGAGCATGCAGCTTTTCTGCTTTCAAACATCTGCTTGTGTGAGTTTGGCGGCCCAACACTAGCAGTGTGTGGCAGTAGAGAAGAGGCCTCAGTTGTTAGTTTCTATTTGGTGCCTCTTATCTGTGTACAGTGTGTTATGATCCTCGTCCATGTCGCCTTCTCCCAGTCCCCTCCCACTCCTGCTAACCCTCCTCATGCTCCGCTCAACTGCTCCCCATTCTACTTCAAGTGCGTGTGTGCATGTATGTATGTGCTATATGTCCCTGTTTGTGTCTGTGTGCTGTGTATGTGGTCTATATGTTCTCTGTCTCTGTGCATGTGTGTGCACTTGTGCATGTTTGTGTGCATGTGCATGTGTGCGCGCTCGTGTGCCATGGCACACAGTGTGCAGGTAGGAGGACAGTGTGTGTGATTCCCCTCTCTCCTTGACCACATGGGTTGGGGGTTGGGCTTGCCCAAGCATCTTTACCCACAGGCTACTTTGCTGCTTTTCTGGTACACTTAAAACACCCAGCGGACACTCACTGCTTCTTGGTAAGCACAGGATTAGAACGCAGAGAATTTGCCTTCTTTATTTTTCTTTTTTCTGGGGTCCTACCCCGCTGTGCACACATCTCTGGACAGCTGACATCAGCAATCAGGATCCCTGCAGGAGGCTGATGTCTCACAGGCACAGCCTTCATCTGGGTCTCGCCTAGTGGTAGACCCTCACACAGCGCCACTCCACCCCACGGGTTCTTTCTCCAATGTAATGGGAGATCAATGGTGATCAAACCTGACCCATGGATTCGTTATAACAGATGTATACGAGGGACTTCTAACAGCAGAACAGGGGAAAACACAGTCCCTTACTTAGGGAACATGATGTCCATTCCCGCACAGGCTGTTGCTGACCAGAAACAATTGTGACTGGGCCCTCACAGAGTGTGGGGTGGCAGACAGCGATGCTGGGTGTGGAGCTTGGGGACACACAGGAGCTTTGTCTGAGTGACTGGCAGTTCAGCTGGCACCACAGCCCCCTGTTTAACATGGTAAGTCAGAGACCCAAGAAACTAGAAATCCATGAGGCCAAGGTCAGAACTGTAGATGGGGACAGACCTAGATGAAGGGCAGTCTGACAGCAAATGAGGAGCAACGTAAGGCTTGCTTTTCTCAGATCTGAGCAATCAATTCATTATCATTGTTTACCCTCTGATAAACATTCATATTTATACAACAAAGGATGTATGAATGTCACCTGTCTTTTATCTGTTTCCATCTGGTGAGTTAGGACCCAGGGTCGTGCAATGGATGACTTGCTTCAAATCATAAGACAACTTTTTAAAAAATTTAAATTACAAGCCGGGTATAATTCCAGCACTCAGGAGACAGAGGCAGGTAGATCTCTGTGAGTTTCAGGCTAGCCCGGTCTACAGAGCAAGCTCGGAGGCAGCCAATGCTGCATAGTGAGACCCTGTCTCAAACAGCAGAAATAAATGGATATATACGAAGTTGAAAATAACAACAAAGCCACCAGAACATTAATTATTTATTATGTATGTAAGTGGGAGGGGCATGGGCCTCGACCTCCACACACATGGTAACCCTATCTTGTCCTGGTTAGCTTTAATTATCAACCTGAGACCGCCTAGCACCATCTGAGAAGGTAGTCTCAACTGAGGGATTGCCTAGATTAGATTGGCCTGTGGGCGTGTCTGTGGAGGATTTCCTTGACTGCTGCTGATATAGGAGGGCCTAGCCACAGTGGGCAGCACCATTCCCTAGGTAGGCAGTCAAAAACAAAGACAAAATGAGGGGAAACTAAACAGTTCAAAAAAAGTTGGCCTCTTGGGGTAAGGCGCTCGTGTGTTTTACTTAATATTAAAATACAAGAAAACTAGCTAGGGAGCTAGTGTGTGTGTCTCTCCTGGTGAGAGGGTTGGTGACGAGGGTGTGCGTACGCCACCAGCTATTGGTTTTCAATGGGAACGCTTGACAGTATTTGGTCATTGCACAGAGCCATTCAGATAAATAAACAGACAGGAGTAGATCTTGTCGTCCCTTGAGGCACATAGGCTTGTGCAAGGCACACAGGCTGCTGCAGCCAAACATCCAGAGTCCATGACAGCGGCCAAAGCAGCAGATTTTGTCTTCGTGTCTCTCCCAAGCTGGAAGCCTGAGGCAGGGCTGGCTCCAAGGCTGTAAGGAAGACTTTGTTACTGGCCTCCCTCCTCCTCTCACAGTTTCTCCCTGGCTCCTCACAGTGTCCTTCCTGTCACGTGTCATATTGAAAACTGTCCTATTGAATGATGTCCCGCCTCAATGGCCCATTTTATCCCAGTTTCCTCCTAAGGCCCCATTAGATAGAGGTTCTGGGGTTGGGTCCTCAATATGGGGATTTGGGAGCAGGGGGCACATACACAGATAGGGGACGAAATTCAACCTCGACTATATCATTACTGCTGAATTACGAATCCTCTTTATGGGAACCAGGGAAGGGCACGGCATCTACAGCGTATAATAAGTATTTTGTAGGAGTTCCTGGGCCTGGTTAGTCTGCTATGACTTTATTTTTTTACTACATTTTTATGTTGTAATATGTATGTGTTCGTGTGTGTGCGCGTGGGCGCGTGTGTGTGGTGGGTGGGTGAGTGAGTGTGTGTGTGGGCATGCACATGCTATAGAGACCTTGTGGAGATCAGAGGACAACTTGCAAGGCTCAGTATTTTCCCCCAACCATTGATCCCATTGACTGAATTCAGGTGGTCAGGCTTGGTGTCGGGCACCTTTACCAGCTGAGCCATCTCTCTGGCTTCCTGATATAACTTTAACATGTCCATGTGACCGTATGGTCCCCATCTCCTTCCATAAGTTTCTAAGTGGAAACCTTTCATTTCAAGAATGAGTTATTTACACCTCTACCTCAAGGTGAGGCTGGACCGGTGGTGTTTCTGTGTATGAACAAAGAACCTTCTTGTCTCCGAGTCTGCACTTGGAGAACCAAATGCCACTTGTGAAGTGGAGTCACCCAGGGTGAGGAACAGCCTGAAAGCCACAGTTTCACACAGTGTGAAGTGACTCAGAGCAGGGCATAGCCTGATCTCTACACAAACCACCGACCCACCACAGGCGGTGGCACCACGGTGAGCATGCGGCCTAGCACACTACAGCTTGCTCCGGCACACTCCAAGTCACATCACAATGAGAATCACACTCACAAATTCTTGTCTTCATACTCTGAGTAGTTTACTCTTCACACACATACACACATGCACAGGTGTGCATTCACATGTGCACATGCACACACACACGCACACTCATACTCTGAGTAGTTTACTACACACACACACACACACACACACCCCTTGTAGAGAGGGTTGCAGCCCAACATGTTCCCCAGTGCTTGATAAGGCTCAGCCAAACTGTCATCTGCCTGTCCATCCTTCTGACAGATCCTTAGCTCCATGGTCCCACGCCTCAGCGGGTCCCCCTGTAGCTCACCCTTACAGGCCTCTGGAAGCTCTTCAGCTGAGTTACTTATCTAACTACCTCACCCTAGTTAGCTTTATCTGACAACCTGACACAGCCTAGAATCATCTGAGGAGGGAACCTCAACTGAGGGATTCCCCAGATCAGATTACCGTGTGTGTGTGTGTGTGTGTGTGTGTGTGTGTGTGTATGTGTGTGTGTGTTTGTATGTATGTGTGTGTGTATGTGTGTATGTGCTTGTGTGTGTGTGTATGTGCTTGCATGTGTGTGTATGTATGTATGTGTGTGTTTGTATGTATGTGTGTGTGTATGTGCTTGCGTGTGTGTGTTTGTATGTATGTGAGTGTGTATGTGTATGTGTGTATGTATGTGTGTGTGTATGTGCTTGCATGCGTGTGTATATGTATGTGTGTGTGTATGTATGTGTGTGTGTGTGTGTGTGTGTGTGTGTTTCCTTGACTGTTACTGATATTGGAGGGCCTAGCCACTGTGGGTAGCACCATTCCCTAGGTAGGTGGTCCTGGGTTCTGTAGGAGAGCTAGCTGAGCATGAACCTGGGAAGAAGCAATATTTCTCTATGGTCTCTGTTTCAGAATTTTGCTTGAGTTTCTGCCCCGACGTCCCTCAATGGTGGATTATGACCTGAGTGTTTAAGCTAAAATAAACCCTTTCCTCCCCTACGTCCACTGTGGTCAGAGTGTTCTCTCACAGGAAACTAGAACATTCCTGTGGAAATTTTTAATCCCAATCCGGGGTTTCTACCCCACCTTTGACCATTTAGTTCCTGGCTAAAACACACACACACCTTTTATTATTTACAATAAGCCTTAATCAGCACTAGAGCTGGGCAGATGGAGCCTGAACCCACGACCCTGAGACTAAGAGTTTTATGGGTTTTTTTGGGGGGGGGGGTTCGAGGCAGAATTTCTCTGTGTAGCCCTGGCTGTCCTGGAACTCACTCTGTAGACCAGGCTGGCCTCGAACTCAGAAATCTGCCTGCCTCTGCCTCCCAAGTGCTGAGATTAAAGGAGTGCGCCACCATTGCCCGGTAGAGTTTTATGTTTTATCAGCTGAGCTAGCCAGGCTATTTGGATTTGCTCTGTAGATTAGTTTGGCCTCAGACTCACAAGAAACCTGTCTGTTTTTGCCTCTATCTCCCACATATTGAGATCAAAGGCCTAGATTTATTTATTTATTTATATGTATCCTTGAATGTATATCAATATCAATTTCCATTTCTTTCTCCCTTCTTTGGAGATTATATCTCTGTGCGTAAATACACTTATACCCTTTCTCTTTATGTAAATTACATTATTAATTTTTACATATAACCTTATTTAAATTCCCTTCTATTTACTGTAAAAACATATTTTCAAGTCACCATGTATTTACTGAGTTTTTATGGCTTGGGCCATGTGTCATGTGCCAGGCAGAGCAATTGCCAGTTCTCCCATGGAAGCCCATGTTTATGGAGACTGGATGCTCATACCAGCGTGATACCCATTTTAAAGTTAGCGCTCATGTGTTGCCATAGTTTTCCTGTGAAAACCTCACATTCCAAGGAGACAGACTGACTGCTCAGAGTAACATAAAACTCTACCCCATTTAGGTCTCATGAGCAGAGCTGCTGCTGCTGCTGCTGCTGCTGCTGCTGCTGCTG
>JADRCH010000698.1:51016-62550 GCA_019843965.1 Rhynchomys soricoides | reverse complement strand
TTGTTGCTGTTGTTGTTCTTGCTGCTGCTGTTGCTGCTGCTGTTGTTGCTGCTGCTGCTGCTGCTGCTGTTGTTGCTGCTGCTGCTGCTGTTGTTGCTGTTGCTGTTATTGTTGCTGTTGTTGTTGTTGCTGCTGCTGCTGCTGCTGCTGTTGTTGTTGTTGCTGCTTTTGTTGTATAAAAGCAAAACAATTTTTCCCCAACCCCAACTCTGGGCCCCCATATTGACTAACAAAACATACCTTTTCTAGGGCAAAATGTTTTTTGGCAACAAAAAAGTATTATCCTTCCTTTTAAAATTATAATAAAAATTATAAACATAACTTCTAAATACACTCATTCCCACCTCTATTTCCTGCCTAAGCCACGGGCCACAGGCTTTTTAATTGACAGGTAAGACATCCATACAATGCACAAGATGATCTCTCCACCCCTGCTGTGATTCTCTTTTTGTCTCTCACAGCTTTGTCTACAGAGTAGCCTCTTTAGCTCTGAGGCCTCCTTAATCCTTTGGATTCAGTCTATAACCTGCTTAGACACAGATACATTGTAGCATGACATGTAATGTTTGATCTGAGAGTTAATGCTAGTCATTACATTTGGCATATAAAACCCCATGTTTGCCAGTGGCCAGCTATCAAAGGAAATCAGGATTACCAAGCAAATGGAAGCCAACAAAACTGATGTAATACTTGAGAACATATAGTTAATGCATTGTTAAGTGTATCCCTCTGTGTCTCTAGCACAGCGGGCTCAGGGCCATTCTGTGGGAGGAGCAGGCATGTGGTGTGGAGGGACTTGGCACGTGCAATCTGCTCTCTGGGTAGAGTGGTGGGGGACTGGCCTTGGGTAGGGTGTCGATGAAGTGGTGGTGGGATGCTGGAGTGAGCATGGAGGTTACAGTGTGGATGCAGGGTATGCCTGTGTGATGTGCCTTTAGCTTTTGTTCAGATGTTTCTTTTACTCTTTGTCTTGGCCTTTGTTCTCTCTTTGTTTCGCTCTTTGTTTCAACTTTCTTTAGCTTTTGTTTGGTCTTTCTTTAGCCTTTTGTTAAACTTTGTGTGGCCTTTGTGCGGCCTTTGTGTAGCTTTTGTTGTAAAGTGCGACTTGGCTGAGGACCCATCAAAAACACCTTCTGTAATGAAAACCCAGACAAGAACCTCTCCCTATAAATTCCCCTTGTACTGAGATCGCCAGCTCCACAGGAACCTTTCACTACTACAGCCAGTACCTGCAGGTAAGAGGATCCCGGAGGCTCTGCTTCCTGCTATCCCTCAGGAGGGAAGGAAGGGTGCACACTCCTATGGGTCACAGGGGAAGCCTGCCACCATGACAGTTGGGGGTGGGAGGACATAGAAGAAGGAAAACCGCAGAAGAGAGAAAGAACTGTCCTTTATTCTGATCTGGGGCCTTTGGGAACATTCCTCCTAAAATCCTGGGTCTGTCTGCTCCAGGAAAGACCTTGGATTTTCATGCTTTGATACCTTCCATGTTGGAGAGACCAATGGTGTTGTTTGTGTTTCCCCTAGTCCTGGTTTCTTCTTTTATTGATTGTCATGACTTAAAAATGAGTTTTTGTGGGGCTTCCCTCCTCCCTGAGGATTTACATGCAGTTGATGGTTGATGGGAAAAAGGGATGCTGTCTTTAGTAATGTAACCATGTAGCACCGTTAAGCTGCCCACACTCCTGGCAACAGAATCTCACTCATGCTCCTGTAAGCAGCCCTAATGAAATTCACTGGATTTTAACCTTTTCCCCCAGTAGAGCCCCATGGAAGTAGAAGGGAAGGTAGCTAGAAAGGAGGGGGAAGGGGGATCTTCAGGAGCAGGAAGACAGTGAGAGAGAGAGAGAGAGAGAGAGAGAGAGAGAGAGAGAGAGAGAGAGAAGGTATGGAGTTATAGATAGTTGTGAGCTGCTATATTGGTGCTGGGATTTGAACCTGTGTCCTCTGGACCCAGAACAGTCAGTTCTCTTCGCCACTGAGCCATCGCTTGAGCCCTGAGATAAAGCATAGATATGACTGAAATACCTTATGCATGTGTGCAAAAATGTTGCAATAAAAGCCATGATTGTGTACAAAGAATATATACCAACAAAAAAACATTTAAAAAGGAGTGAACTTAAAGAAGAAATACAAGCAAGTTTTCCTTCTCGTCTGGGAAGAGCCGCTTCCCTTAAACACAGCTGGATTTGTTTGTGGGGGTGTGCAGCCGTGAAGACCAAGTCTTCACCCTGAGTGGAGCGACGTTAATGCTTCGTCTCATACAGAATCTCTCAGAAATCTTGGGAGTCTTCATTCTTCGGCTGAGAGAAAAAGTAAAATAAAGATCATGTGTCTGGGGAATGAAGCGGGGCACTTGGCTGGAGTGTTAGGAACAAAATGAGTATTGTGAACAAAACAGGGCCGCAGCCAGGCGCACAGATCTGCTGTTTGGGGGAGTGGTTAGGATGCAGGGGATTGCTGGTGAGCGCATCTCAAAATTGCTTCCAATTTATAGGAAAGTTGCAAGCAGGATAAAGAATTCCAGCTGTACCTAGTTGATGCGAATGCTGCTAATGTGTTACCACATCTGCCTGGTCATTCTCTCTGTATGTGCAAGCACATGCACTGCACACCCTCCCCAACCATCTGAGACTGATTGCACATACCATTAACGTCAGAAAGCTAACAGCGAGCATGCTAATCTGTTATCTAATCTAGAGGCCCCTGTTCATCATTGCTCTCAGCAGCTAGTCCAGGCTCACACATTGCTTTTGGCTGTCCTGTCTCTTTAGATTCTTTTAACCTTCGAATGTGCCCAGAACAGTCATTCTCTGACAATCCTGTTGGGGTGTGTGTGTGCGCGTGCACACCTGCTCAGACATGTGCATTATGAATGTATGCATGAGTAGACTTGTGTGTACATGTATAGAGATTAGAAGTCAATGTCACGTGATTTCACCTCAGTTTTTGAGACAGGGTCCCTGTTATTTGATCTAGACTTGTTTGCTGGGATCTGCTTGTCTCCGTCCAGTGGGCACAGATGCTCGGTGCCCATGACTGGCTGTGGGTGATAGGGATCTGAACTTGGATCCTACACTTTGCACAGCATGGGCTTTACTCACTGAGCCATGTCCCCTGTTATGACATTGGCAGCTTTGAAGCTGTTACACTGTTGAATCTCCTTCAGTGTACCTTTGGTCTGAGCAATGTTGAGATGAAGCAGCTTTTACTGGGGTTAGATCAGGCTCCTAACAAGTTCTTGATCAAAATACTTCCTCCCATGGTTCCAGCATGTCCCCACCCTTGCTGAGAAGACTGCTGTATCCCAAGAGCTGCCTATAGTTTGACGGTGTGTTCTATGCTCATAGGATTGTGGGGCTGAGAGCATAGCTCAATTGGCAGTGCCTGTTTAGTGTGCACAGAGATTCAGGTTCAATCACTAACACTGGATAAACCATTTAAGCGTGACACATACCTGTGATCCAGGCACTCAGGAGGTGAATCCAGGAGGATCAGAAATTCAAGCTCATCCTCAGCTGCACAGGGAGTTGGAGACCAGTCTGAGTTAAAGCTCCTATTTCTAACAAGAAACAATTGTGTATTCTTGTGAGGAATCATTCATGGGTAGAAAGTGATATATTAAATTTTTCCTTTTTCTCAGTCAAAATAATTGGGGATCAGGGTGTAGAAGGCTCAGGAGGCAGGGGTGTGTGTGGATGACACCTGCTTCTCACAACCTAGAATCTTGCTGTACTGGGATGGGACTAGGTTGATTGTACCTATGGAAATTTGTACTCGAATCTGATCATGGGAACTTTTAATTCAGGCCATGTAGAAGAATGGCTAGGATTTTAAGGGAGCACCTAAGATCTCTATACATGGAAATTACAAAGTTATAAACGTATAGAGCTGAGCCTTCTTTTGCTATGAATGAGCATCATGGTTGTGCATTCTTGAGCTTGACGGCTCAGCAGGCTCAGGACCAAGGATCTCCTGTGTGCTCCAACACCCGCTCCCACCACGGACCTCTCCCTAGGTGGGGAGTTGAAACTTCAAGATGTTTCTGAGACATGTCAAGACTTCTTACTCTCAAAATCTGTGAGCTATGAAATTCTCCTATGTCCCAGGTGAGGATATAGAAAGAGGCCACCCAATGACCACAGCTGGTCACACTACCCTTGGAAAACACCTGGCCACACCATCCTGTGACCCCACCTGGCCACACTACCCTGTGACCATACCTGGCCACACCATCTTGTGACCACACTTGGTCATACCACCCTGTGACCACACCTGACCACAATGAATAAATCCATCCCTGCTCTTCACTTAGTAGTCTCTTTAACTGGCCTGTGAAGACAGAAAGCCAGGCCCAGCCTGTTTGAGCTGCCAGGGTTCAGCTCTGGTAATAGCCTTAGGTAGCCTGAGTGTTGTGTTTGGGGCATTGAAGTTGCTATGTGGCTTGACAGAGGCTTTTATTTTACTTTATTATGTGATTTTTATGTGTATGGGGGTTTTGCCTGCATGTGTGTACGTGTGCCACATGCATGCCTGGGGTCCAAGGAGGTCAGGAGAGGACCTTGGGCTCCCTGGATTTGGAGTTAAGGATGGCTGTGACTAACAGGGCTGTTGCTGGGAACTAAACCCAGGTCTTCTGCTAGGGCAGTCAGTGCTCTTAATTGATGAGCTATTTCTACAACCCCTGATAAAATGCTTTGTAATTAATTATATATCCATGATGAGCCATCTTGGTGTGGAAAATGGAGACACAAAGTCTCCTTTTTCTCAGTCAAAAGAATTTGGGATCTGGACATGTCCGGGAGGTCAGGGGAGTTTTGTGGTCAAGAGTTAACCTGCTCTGACAACCTAGAAGGTGTCCAGACTCCTGAGGTTAGACCAACCAGTGAGGCTCCAGGAGGGACTGCCTTCTGCTGACTGAGCAGCTTACCCTGGTTCCTGTTCTTCCAGTGACCCTGAAAAGCATTCGATAAAAATAGCACCTCTTCCGTGAAGAGTGACCCAGGCACAAGTCTGCTTAAAACCAACCTGGATTTTGTGATTATTCTGCCAGAAAGATGCCACGGGATGGTGAGACAGGGTTATCATAGTTCCCAGGAGCAGGGAACCATGGGGCCACACCCCAGGGCCTCAAAGAAGCACAAAAGAAAACCAGGTGTAAAAGCCTCTATTGTTGTTGTTGTTGTTGTTGTTGTTGTTGTTGTTGTTATTATTATTATTATTATTATTATTATTATTATTATTATTATTATTATGGTTTTTCAAGACAGGGTTTCTCTGCGTGACCCTGGTTGTCCTGGAACTCACTCTGTAGACCAGGCTGGCCTCGAACTCAGAAATCCACCTGCCTCTACCTCCCGAGTTCTGGGTATTATTATTATTACTATTAATTATTGACCTATATTGTAAATCTTTCCCAGGGCCCAAGTTCACTGAAAAGACCTCATTACTTCCCCTTAGGGTCTGTGATTCTTCAAGATGACTTAGTTCTTGCATAAGTCAACTAGAGTCTCACGAGTGAATAACCCACTAAATTACAGATTCTGACTGAGGTAGGCACTCCAGGCCACAGTGCGCTCCCCAATGCTAAGACTATGGAGAAGTGGTTCCTCTTTACGCCTCCGTTTACCTGTTCCCACATGGAGCTTTTCATTCAGATTCAGGTTCCCAGTTCCCACTCCCCAGGAATGGTCTTGGTGCTCAGCAATATTGCTGATTATTATGGCTGTGTAGTTAAGTTGGTGATAACACTCAGGGTTACCAGGAGGAAGATAAAGAATCCTGGGACTATGATGTGCATGTGGCCACACACAAAACAAATTAATTAAACATGAACAAAATAATTTAAAGAATTCTGAAGTAACCGGAAGTCTACATTCAGGTGTTTGTTTCTGTTTCTGTTTTGTTTTGTTTGCTTTTTCCTTTGTTTTTGTTGAGACAGGGTTTCCCTGTGTGGCCCTGGCTGTCCTGGAGCTTGCTCTGCAGGTCAGGCTGGTCTTGAACTCAGAGATCCGCCTGCCTCTGTCTCTGGAGTGCTGCGACTAAAGGCGTGTACCACCACCGCCTGACTTTTTTTTTTTTTCTATTTATTCATTCACCCACTCAGTTAACAAATGTTTGTGTTGAGTCCCCGTGGCCGGCACTGAGCCAGCACCGGGTGATCAATGTGTGTGCACACCTCAGACTACATTTTAGTGGCAACAATATAAGGAGAAAAGGTGCACTGCAAAATCAAACTTCCGTCCTCTCAACAGCTTCTAGGAAGTTCTTCCCTGACTGAGGCCCCTGACCAAACTCAGGCTGGCTGGCTTGCATAGCAACTGCTTTACTAACTGAGCTGTCTCTCAGCCCTGACTTAAAGCTTTTTAAAATAAATTAAGGGGATGGGTGTCATTTTTTCCCATAGTGATGAGATGGCATACAAGTTAGCATGACATTTTACCAGTGCATCCTTCCTCATCCCCCAGACTAGCAGACAGCGTCTTTCTAGATCCATCTTAGGACTGTGAGAGTGAGCCTAGGTGTGGAACACACTTGGCTGAGTTGCAACCATGTAGCTAGTTCACTAACTGACCAGGCTGTGTGCTATTACCTCGTTTCCAGGGCAACAAAGATCAAATGAGAGCAAGACAAGCTGGGGACCGAGTCCTGGTTGCCAGATGGGAGCGGATGAAAACACAGGTATGGATCTGCATGTGAGTTGTTGCATGGATGATTACAGGTTCTCAGAACGTCACAGAAGAACGTAAAACCAGCAAGAGACTGAGTGCAACAACTTTCCATAAGGTGTGCTCTTAACCCCTCCCTCCCTCGCTCCCTCCCTTCCTCCTCCCTCCCCCCCTTTTTCCCCTTCCTTATCTTTTGAGAATGGGTCTAACTATGAAACTCTTTCTAGCCTGGAACTCACTATGTAGACTAGGTTAGCCCCAAACTCACAGAGATCCCCCTGCCTTTGTCTCCTGGGCGCTGGGATCTAAGGTGTGTGCCATGATGCCTAGCAGCTTAAACATGTCTCATGTCGTTTGTCTCCCGGTATTCTCAGTCTGGAACTAGAACTATGAAAATAAACTCTCTGTGTTGGAGAGACCATGACCCAAGTCACCATTTGTCTGCTTACAACCCCTGTACCACGCACAATAGCCGTCCTATGAAAAGACTCTCTCTTGGACCCTCAGACTTCACTCAGGATATCTGTGTCTGTCTTAGCTTCATCTATCTGCCTCTCTGTGGGGCTATTTTGTGCCTCACATCCCTCCAGAGTGAGGTCAGTGCCATTTTTCCCTTCACAGCTCCTCTGCTCTCCAGTTAAACCAGCATTGGAAGCTTGTTCTGTGTCCCTGTGGGGTCTGCAGCTGGTCTCTCTCACTCACCCTTCTCCACTTGTGGATTTTTAATTTTTTTAAA
Organism: Rhynchomys soricoides; assembly: GCA_019843965.1. Lineage (NCBI taxonomy): Eukaryota > Metazoa > Chordata > Mammalia > Rodentia > Muridae > Rhynchomys > Rhynchomys soricoides. The sequence goes on along the minus strand of JADRCH010000698.1, from coordinate 55,146 downwards.
ACTTATGTAATGTATGAGTGTACTGCTGCATGTATGCCTGCAGGCCAGAAGAAGGCATCAGATCTCATTGTGGATGGTCGTGAACCACCCTGTGGTTGCTGGGATTTGAACTCAGGACCTCTGGAAGAGCATCCAGTGCTCCTAACCACTGAGCCATCTCTCCAGCCCTCCACTGGTGGATTTTAAGCAGGACTCCCTCTCTCTTTCTGCCAAAAACTCCATCATCAACTCAGACAACTTCCGGCAGTTACAGGAACACAGGACCCAACATACTCCAGTGCATTTGCCATTGCACTTTGTCCATTGCCACGCTGTGGACTTTGTCGACACTTTACCACATCTAGGCTAATGGTCAAGGGTTTCGATAGTGTGCTGTCCACACTGCTACTGGATCTCCTTCACCCACTTTACCTCAGATCTCGCCTTCTCTTGTTCTCAGCTGATGCTCTGGCTTCCTGTTTCACAGAAGCGAGTGGACAAGAACTTCTTCCAGCCCCATTCCCCTTAAGAGCTTTTAATCGCTGAGCATTGCTCTCCGTCTGTCTCCCCTCTTCTGATGAGGGCAGGCATTCAGCCTCCACCTTCCTGTGCGTTCTGCATTCCAGCACCTCATTTTCCCTCAGGAACGTTATTGACTTTCTTCTGATTATGTTTTGCCATCTTCCCCTCTGTAGATCTTTCCCCAAACAAATTTAGATATTCACATTTCTTTCATCACACCAACTAAACAAACAGATCGACCATCACCAAACATCAGCACCTCCCCTAAAAAGCCTCTGAACCGTACACCCTCCTGGGACCCACACTCTGTCCCTCCATTCAACACAAGTCTGGCTCCTGTTGCTTATTTTTTTTTCTGTTCAAATTAGTTGAAATTCCCTCAACAATCTGTCAGATGTGGCTTCTGTTTCAATCACTCCAAGAAACAACTCTTGCTGTGGTCACCAGTCAGTCCTGTGCTGCTTCTATTAAGCGTCTCCTGGAGTTATCCAAGACAGGTGACCATTTTTGAAGCTCTCTTTGCATCTGGCTCCCACGATCTCACAGCTCTGAGATTCTCTCCCACTCCCTCACTTAACCTGAAAATCTGAGGCTCAGGCAGAGTTGGTTTTCACAGTCCTGGACCAAAACAACTTAAGGAAAGACAGTTTATTTTGGCTCACGGTTTGAGCATGCAGTCAGCCCATCACGGCGTAGAAGGCAGGGCAGCAGGGACATGAGGCAGCTGGTCCCATCACATTGGCAGCAGGAAGCACAGAGAGATGACTGCTGCTACTCAACTTGCTTTCTTTGTCTTATTAATTTTGAGTTGCTAGTCCAGAGATGCCGCTGCCCACAAACAGGGTGGAGCTCCTCTCCTTCCTTAAACCTCATTGGAAGCGCCCTGCTGGACATGCCCGTGAGAGGTCTCCTAGGAGGTTTCAAATCCAGAGTAACCATCACCTGTCTCTTCTCTTCCCACATTCAGCCACCCACATGGCCTTAGGCATCACATTCGAACACTTGTATTCCCAGCCCTACTTTGCTGAGCTAAGAGACACATCCAGCTGGCGCCTTCTGTCGCCTCAGCTGGCCATGGACCCAGGACGTGGTTATCTGCTCACTCTAGGTCCCCATGGAGATTCCAGCGTCCAGAGGCTGGAGAGTCAGCTCAACAGTTAAGAGCCCTGGCTGCTCTTGCAGAGGACCTGAGTTAGGTTTCCAACACCCACATGGTGGCTCACAACCATCTGTAATTCCAGTTCTAAGGGATCTGAAACTCTCTTCTGGCCTCTACAGGTGTTGCATGCACATATTTTACACAACACACACACACACACACAAGCAAAACACTCCTACACATAAAATAAAAATACATTTTCAGAATATTCCTTTGTCCATAGACTACAACATGTATAATTTTAGCTTTAAAATGGTGTAGTGTTTAGATGACCATACTTCCTGTGAGTTTATTTTGCTCCATTGTAACTAATGATTTCACCCCTAAACATTTGCCTAGTGCATTGGTCTATGTGCTTGAGTTGCCAATCTTGCCCTATATATGTTCCTCTCCAGGCAGAGACTGCTCACCAAGAAGGGCTCTTGCATACCCTGTGAGATAGTTGTCTGTGGAGCAGCCCACACTCATTTGTCTTTGTTGACTAAAACAATAGGCATTTAACATGGCTTTGTGTTCCCAAATGGGTGTCTGCTGCCAGGACCCTGGGTACTGGGACGCTCTTATTATGTCTCACACGGTCTCCAAATCCTTGTTGGGTTATGGTATCTTGTGGCTGTCTGCACAAAGGATCCCTGATTCAAAATAAATATTTGCGTGGCATTGTTCATTACCCGTCACTGGTTTGTCACCAGTGATCAACTAACTGCTCAATTTTCATTGTTCATTACCTGACACTGGTTTGTCACCAGTGATCAACAAACCGCTCAGTTTTCATTGTATTGATGTGTAAACACATCCGTCACCAAGGAGACACATCCCTGGGAAAAAATCCCTAGCAGGCAGGAATTACTAGGCATCCGGCCAATGGTGACACCCTTCTCTTTCCTGTTTCTGTGGATTGATCAGCACAGAAACTGTCGTGTTTATTGTGTAAATCTATACTCAGAGGGAAGCGTTAGTCTCTGGCCCGAGAGAAGATTAGCAAGGGTCAGGAACTGCTAGTGGTCTCTCAGGGAGTAGGTGGATTTATTCTGCCCTGTTGATCTTTGTTTTCACAGTGGAGACACACTGTGCTGGATACCAGCACCTGCACCTACTCCTTACTTGCAGGGAGACAGGGCTTCTTTGACAGCCCGGGGCTCCCTGACTTATGAAAGTTCCTGGTGTAAGTGTAAACAGCAGTCAGTGTCCAGCACGTGCCTCTCCCCTGCATTGCCTTGTGCCCCACTCCTGCACTCCCTGTGCCCCGCCCGTGCTCTGCCCTTCACCTCTCATTGGCTATCCGCTCTTCTCTTTGCTGATGTCACTTTTTCCTTATCTGTGGGCCCATCCAATGGCTACGGCCTGCTATCTCCTTGCTGCCATTTCTTTTGAGTACTACAGTCAAGAGTATCTGGAGATAACTACCCGCTGAACAAGGAACATGGATTAGTGAGTGAAGGGGCTTGTCGCCAAGCCTGGCAGCCTGAATGTGGTCCGTGGGATGCATGTAATTGGGAAGCAGAGAACCAACTCTGGTAAATTGTCTTCTGACCTCCACACGCACACTGGTGTCTACACCCCAAATAGATACAATGTATTTAAAAGACTGTGCCTTCTATATGATCTGCCTGCTTTTAAACTTTTTACTCATAGAGTATTTTTGATTTAAAAATCCTGATTACTAAACTATGATGCTTTTACATAAGAACCTTTTCTTCTACATCAGAATAGGATGTTGAACTTGTAGGTTTTGTGTGTGTGTGTGTGTGTGTGTGTGTGTGTGTGTGTGTGTATGTTTGGTTTTTCGAGACAGGGTTTCTCTGTGTAGCCCTGGCTGTCCTGGAACTTGCTCTATAGACCAGGCTGGCCTCGAACTCAGAAATCTGCCTGCCTCTGCCTCCCGAGTGCTGGGATTAAAGGTGTGCACCACCACTGCCCAGCTTGAATTTGTAGTTTTTAGTCATTACATAAATAAAGGTGGTGGGTTCACATCTCAGAGAGTGCAATGGATGGGTTCACATCTCAGAGAGCACATGCTATAACAAGCATGACCAAAGCATGGAAGAATGAAGGAAGCCATAGGCAAGGAGAGCTCTGGAGTCACATCCAAAGCGGTCAGGTTCGAAGCCAGCTGTCCTTAAACAAAGGAACCTTGAGGGTTTTATTCGGGGAGTCTGCAGAGCCATACTGGGAGGTCCCATTGTTTAGCAGGTTCAGTTAAGGAACACATTCATGGACATTGTGAGTTAAGGCGTTCACTCTTGAGCATGCTTAGTTAAGGAGTACCCTCTGAAGCATGCTCATGTTAAAGTCATGGAACACGATTTTAAACGATTAAAGGGATGGGCAGGAACAGCTCTGGACATGATCTGTATGCACTGTGCACCATCATGTTTTAGTTGAAAATAATCGGTGGTTGCTTTGAAGGGATCCTTATACAGGAGCCACTGCTTGGGTCCCCGCCTCCCTTAGGGTGACAAGACCTCAC
>JADRCH010000698.1:40628-51006 GCA_019843965.1 Rhynchomys soricoides | reverse complement strand
CCTCCCTTAGGGTGACAAGACCTCACAGAGTCACTGCTTGGGTCCCCGCCTTCCTTAGGGTGACAAGACCTCACAGTGATTTCTTTGTCTCATGAAGCAGCAGTCTTTATGATCTGTCTTCTTCCTTCCCCCCCCTTTCTCCTCCTCCTTTTTCTGTTTTCTGTATTAGAAAGAATATTGTGTCAAAGTTGAGAATATATTCTAGTCTACCTTGGTTGGGGTCCTGACACCCCATTTCCTACTTCTCAGCCCTCAGGAGACTTCTTTGTTGTCTTAGGGTTTTACTGTTGTGAACAGACACCATGACCAAGTCAACTCTTATAAGGATGACATTTAATTGAGGCAGGCTTACAGGGTCAGAGGTTCAGTCCGTTATCACCATCATGGTGGGAAGCATGGCAACATCTAGGCAAGCATGGTGCAGGGGGAGCTGAGAGTTCTACATTTTCATCTGAAGGCTGCTAGGAGAAGACCTATTCCCACATGGTTAGGAGGAGGGTCTTAAATCCCATGCCCACAGTGACACCCTTCCTCCAACAAGACCTCTAAAATAGTGTCACTCCCCTAGGCCAAGAATATTCAAACCACCACATCGTGTCTCTCATTTGCAAACTAGAGTGCTTGAGATATGCATGCAAAAGTTCAGTACAGGAAGCACATGCCTCTGCCTGGCTCATACTTCATACCAGGTGCTTGCTGTCACCAACAAACTAGGATGTTTGCCTTAATGTTACTTAAGTATTCATCTTTCCTAGTTTTGCTTCCTGTTGCGGTGATAAAACACCTTGGACAAAGTGGATTAGGGGGGGGAGGTGACTTTACTTTAATCCCCAAATTCCAAGTTACAGTCCACCACAGTGGGGAAGTCACAATGGCAGGTGATTGGGACATTTGGTCACGGCTTGTTCACAATCAGGAGCACAGAGCAATGAATTAATTCATGTCTGCTTGTGACCAGCTCACGTTTTACCAGTTTCCTCTCTCTCTCTCTCTCTCTCTCTCTCTTTTCTTTTTGAGACAGGGTCTCACTATATATAGCTCTGGCTCTCTTGAAACTTTCTATGTAGACCAGGCTAGCCTCCAACTCACAGAGGTCCCCCTGCCTCTGCTTCTCAAGTCTTGTAGGATTAAAGGCCTGCACCACCACTGCCAGATACATTTTCATTTCTTCTACAGCCTGTGATCTCCTGCCTAGGGAGTGGTGCAGCTTACAGTGGGCAGCTTTCTATATTAATTCATATAATCCTACAGTGGGTAGGTCTTTCCACATCGTTTAACATAATCAAGACAATCTGGCTGCAGACGAGCTCACATGCTGGCTGCAGACGAGCTCACATGCTGGCTGCAGACGAGCTCACATGCTGGCTGCAGACGAGCTCACATGCTGAATGAGATCTAGAAAATCCCTCACCAAGATCTCTCCCCAGTGTTCTAGTCAAATTGGTGACTAAAATTAACTGCCACGCCAACCATTGATCATTTTAAATTATCCCTCTGTTTTAGATCATGCCACTATACGTATGTGGATCTGCTCCTGAGCGCTCAACTCTTTTTCACTTAATCTGTTTTTTCCCAAGCTAATATGCTGTTAGTGTACTTCATAGTGACTGTTGATATTCTGTATGATATGGATCTCTTATTCAGTGTGTGTCTGTGTGGGGTTATATGTCTTTGGTGTAGTTCATAGTGAGTGCTAAGTTTGGAAGGACATGGATCTCACATCGAAAACTATCTTAGTTGTTTTTGGGTTTTCATGCTCTCACCAGAACTATGGGATGGCCTTGTTGGTTACACGCAAATCTGATATTGATCAGAATTACATTAACCATTTAGATGTACTCAGTGATATTAAGCAGACTATGGTATTGAATATTTCCTTTTAAGCTTTCAAAAATGTTGTAGATTAAAATGTTTAAAAATTTATTTTGCGTGTCTGTATGAGTACTCGCATGTGTGCATGCGTGTGCACCATGTGCGTGTCTGGTACCTGTGGAAACTGGAGAAGAGTGTTGTACCCGTTGACAGTGGAGCTACATGTTGTAAGCTGCCTGAAGTGGGTGCTGGGAATTGAACCCAGGTCCTTTGTCTTTAACTGCTGAGCCATCTCTCCATCCTTGATTATGTACGTTTCTTAAGGTTGTTATTTATTTCATCTGATATGTTTCTACCTGTAGATGTCCAGTGGTCTTATGGTCAGTGTGAGTTGCTTCTGTTATTGTATATATTTTATCCTTGAATTGCAAATGTTTGGATTTTTTAATATTGACCTATGTCAGGGATCTTTTTAAACATACCCAAGCAATTTGTTTATTATTTATTCATTATTTTTATATGTATGGGCATTTTGTTTGTATGTGTTTTATGTACCATGGACATGCCTGGTGCCTGCAGAGTTCAGAAGAGGCCACCAGATCCCACAGAGCTGGAGTTACCAAGAGATGACTGTGAGCCGCCATGTGGGTGCTGGGAATTGAACCTGGGTCCTTTGGAAGGGCGGCCATGCTCTTAACCCCTGAGCCATCGCTGGAGCCCATGTCAGAATCTTGTTGCACTTTCTTGGTCTTTCTCTTTCTCCCTATCTCTAACCTTTGTTTGTAGAGTTTGAGAGCCTCAGAATATTTTTGGTATGTATGTATGTGTACATGATCATGTGGGCATGTGTGTGCATGTGCGTGAGCGCATGCGTGTGCGTGCGTGCGTGCACTGAGGCCAACCTCGCTCGAGTTTCATTTCTCAGGACAGTGTTCACATTGTTGTTTGTGACAGAGTCTTTTCCGTTTGCCTGGAACTCACTGATTGGGCTAGACTGACCGACCAGTAAGCCCCAAGGATCCCCACTGCTGGGATTACAGACACATCACTATATTGGCTGTTATTTATTTATCTTTTAAAAATGTGGGTTCTAGGGGATTAACCTTAGGTCTTTAGTTCGCAAAGTGAGCACTTTTTTGACTAAGCACAGTTTTAAAATGAAAACATTTGTACTGGTTAGAATTTTAAACAATGCTGGTGACAGTGCTGGTCAGTGCTCCTTCCTCAGGTGTCTGACTTAGGGGCCACCACATTCTCTTCCCACTACATTGAGAGGTTGGCCTTGAATGGATACTGAGTTTCACTGAGCAATTTCTTTTTAATTTATCTAATTTATTAATAATTGATTTGTGTATATATGATATGTATGTGCATGTTAATATATGTGACTGTGGGCATATGTGGGTTCAGAGGGCAGCCTCAGGTGGTGGTCCTCACCTTCCACCCTATTTGAGATAAGATCTCTTTCCTGTTCTCTGCTGTGTACCCCAGGCTAGCTGGCCCAGAGCCTCCAGGGACTCTCCTGTCTCCATTTCCGGTTTTGTTGCATAGCACTGCTGGATCTTGCTGGCTCTGTGGGCTCTGGGATTGAACTCAGGTCCTCAGGCTGTACAGTGGGTGTTTTACTTGCTGAGCCATCACCCCATTCCCAGTGGACATTTCTTCAATACACCACTGGCTACATCTCCCCTTCCATCTGTTGATAAGGTAAATTATACTTGCAGGGTTTTCAAATTTAAACTGTTCTGAAACTTAATTAGCTAACTTGTGTCACAAAACACTTTGCCTACCAGACTGATAAAAACTTGAGAGTTTCCAGGCTGGAGAGATGGTTCCATAGTTAAAAGCATCCATTGTTCTGCTGCTGGGCTCCAGTTTGATTCCTAGTGCCCACATAGTGGGTCCCAAGCCTCTGTAACTCCAGTTTCAGGGAATCAGATGCCCTCTCCTGCCTCTTATGGCCCTAGGCTTGTAAATGGTGCACATACATATGTGCAGGCAAAACATCCATGTAAAATTTTTAAAAAGAATTTTTTTGTATTTTATGTACGTAGTATTGTTCTGATATTGCTTCTCTTGACCGTGGATATTGTGTCTTTTGATGTGGAGTAGTTTTGATTCTTTTAGTTATGTCAAATCGTACTAATTACGTACATAAGCTTTCTTCATGAAGAATTCCCTTCTCCTGACATTGATTTAGGACATCTTTGATAGGTATCAAGCTTTCGTGTGTGTGTGTGTGTGTGTGTGTGTGTGTGTGTGTGTGTATCTGCTTTTGAATTCTCATTTTCTATTCTGTGGTTCCATTTGCCTAACTTTAGGTCATCACTATACTACTTTATGTTAATTTGTTTTAATTAATTCATTTGTTGTAAAATCTAGGGTCTCATGTGGACTGAGCTGGGCCGAAGTGAGTGTTGGCATTACAGCATGCCAGATTATTTAGAACTCTGGCCCTCAGGAATGCATTTCCATGTACAGCATGGGAACAGTTGTTACTGTTTTTAGACTTTAAAACATTTTTATCTCATTTTTAACTTTTTAATTTATTTTTTGAGAAGTTCACACAATATATTTTGATAATAGTCTTTTACCTCTCCCGACTCCTCCCCACATCCACCAAAAACATGGAGTCTGATTTGTGTTGGCCAGCTGCTCTGAGTGTGAGGTCTGACCTTGAAAGTGCTCAGTATACCTAATGTCACCCCAATGCCAATTCATGCTACCCTCTCTTGCAGCCATCAATTGCAAACAGCTTCCTGTCTAGGGATCGGACTTTATAAGCTCTTTCCATTTCTCCATTCTGGGATTTGGGATTTTTCACTCTTTGTGATTTCTGGGCTTCTGCTCCTTTGTGAGTGCCGCGTGGCTCTTGCATTACCAGAGTGTCTCATCTGCTCTGTTGATTCAGACTGAAGCTCTTTGTTTAAGATCTTTGCTGATTTAGTAAGAAGTGCACAGCATTCATGACTTGACTTACAAAAACTTTTGTTTCTTTTTGATGTAGATCTTTACAATTACAGTTTTAAAAATTTATTCATTTTGTTACTGTGCAGCTTTAAAATTTTTTTCCCATAGACATTTAGACATTTTAGTTCTCTCTTTATTTCTGGGTATTTCAGGATTTTATTGCTGTTGTGAATATCATTTTTTCCAATTACTTTTCCCCCTAATACTTCATCTTGCCGGCTGTTTGCATGCTTCTTCTGTCTTTAAATTCTCTTGAATTAGACCGGAAGACAGGTCACAAGGAGGGAGGAGGGATCCTTTCTCATTAGAGGAAGGGAAGGTTCTGGGAAGACTCTGCAAGGAGCCTTCCTTTTGAGCAGGGTCTCACTGAGGGGTGAGCTGTGCAGTTTTTGGGTAGGAAGGGAACAGGCAGAAGCTTTGTGGCGAGGTCCAAAAGTTGGAAATAATCCTATTTCTCGGGAGCTAGGGACAGGTGGATTGAGTTGGATTCACCTCTGTGGGTCTGAGCCATGATCCACAATAACTATCGCACTCAGAAATAAATTGTGAGTACAGTTGGTGCACAAAACAAAACCAAAAAACTTTACAGTGTATAATACTTTCCTTTCTTGCTGTGATAGAACACTCTGACCAAAAGCAACTTAGGGGAAGGAAAGGTTTATATTCAGTTTCCAAGTCACAGTCTGTCATTGAAGGAAGTAGTGGGAATTGCTCAAGCGTGCAGCAGACACCATGGAGGAATGCTGATTGATGGGCTCGCTCTCGAGCTCATGCTTGGCTAGTTTCTCACATAGCCCAGGAGCACATGCCTAGGGAATAGTGCTGCCAATAGTGGCTTTCCTATATAGTTATCAATTAATACAATCCCCCACAAATATGATGCCACAGGTGATCTAATCTGGGCAGTGCATCAGTTGAGATTCTTTTCTTAGGGACTCTAGGCTATGTCAAGTTGGCAGTTGACAGTTGAGGCTAACTAGAACACTAGACAATTGCAAACTGTTTGCAGTAACATGCAATATTTTAAATCAAATATAGAACTCTAACAAATACTAAATACACAGTAGGCCGATTTCAAAAAGTTGATCATATGGTTACTTTCCATAGCTGATGCATTGAAATGAGACATCAACTTAACAAAACAGTTTATTCATCTGGATATTGACAACAGATTAAACCAAAACACGGACATGAAAGCAAAGAACTCACTGGTCAAGAGAAAAAGTACATGTATAAATAACTCAATGAGGTCCCTCAGAAGAAGCTGGGAGATAGATGCTCAGTGGTTCAGGTGCTTGATTCATAAGACAGGGACCAGGGTTCAAGCCCCTCAGCACCCATATTAATGACAGGTGGCTGTAGAGGCCCCCTATAATTCCATCTTTGGAAAGCAGAGGCAGGAGATCCCAGATCAAGCTGTTTAGCAACACCAGCCATCACCTGCAAGTTCTGGGTCTGACTGAGTGATCCTGCCTCAGTGAATAAGGAGGGAGGGAGTGGAGGATGATTCCTGAAATCAGCCTTGGACTTGTACATGCTGTGTACTCACACATGCAAAACACGCATGTGCATCTACCCGCACAAGTACCCCACATATGTAAAACTGTTGAAAGCTAGCTCATCATCCAGGGCAAACTGAGGAAAGCAGCAAGGTGTGGTATCAGCAGTGACCAAAAGCTAGTCTGAGGCCCAAAGGTGGCAAAGGTTAACTTCTGGCAGTTAACTCCTGCTGATAACAACAGGGAATTAAGAAAAGAAACATGTTTACTTGGGCTCTTACTCAGGGGTGGCTTGCTGTCCAGAAAAATGATCAGAGTTCATTAATTTGTGAGTCAGAGAGAAAGAAAAAGAATGAAAAGAAATCATGCACACACACTGGATGAAGCAGAAAAGGTCTATATCACCAGTTTAATCTATTTATTTATTAAAGATTTATTTATTTGTTTTAGGTGAATACACTGTTGCTTGTCTTCAGATACACTAGAAGAGAGCATTAGATTTCATTACAGATGGTTGTGAGCCACCATGGGGTTGCTGGGAATTGAACTCAGGACCTCTGGAAGAGCAGTCAGTGCTCTTAACTGCCGAGCCATCTCTCCAGCCCCTTGCCACTTTATTTTTTGTTCTTATTTTTTATTACTTTTCAAACAAAAGATTACCTCATAGCAACTCTCAGGCAGAACCGTTACAGTAGGATAATTGATCACATGGTTTTCTAAACACTTTTCCATTCATAAATTCAGAGCAAGTTTAAACCAATAGTTCGTGTCATAGGTTGGTAAGGTTTAAGGAGTTACAGCAGAATCATTTACATTCTTTCCATTAAGACTAGTACCTGAGTAAATGTTCATTATCTATTTTCTCTAGCTCCACGAGTTCATTATAAGTTTAAAACAGTAGTTTTTATGTCACAAGTTAGCAAGGTTTTGTCAGGAGACAAATCATCTGCCTTGCTCTTATTATTTTGAAGTCTTGTATAGATTAACTAGTCAATCATTGATTTTCTGACCTTGCATCTACAATAAATTGCCCATTCCCAGTTTATGACCTTAGGTGGCCTCATTCCTAACTTAGAAGGAATGTTTGCTTGATCGTAAATTTGTTGCAAGCCTGTTTTCTTTTCCTGGTGCAATTAGCCTGTGATGCACGAAGGTTCACAGAGCTCTATTTGCAGTTTTTATTCTATGGGGGGTGGGGGGAGGGATGGATTTACTTGTCTTAATTCAGGAGTTCTATAAAATCATCATCAGGAATTATGAAGTCATCAATTCATCTAAACTGCATTATTTCTTGAAAATTCATCTTCATATTGAGTCTGCAGGAGATCTGCCCAACAGGGTGGGCTGAAGCCGGGAACCATTAGGCTATGTAACAGTGGCAGGGAAGGCACAGCAGCAGCGAGAAGCAACCCTGGGATGAAGTCTCTTCAGACCTTGCCTCTCAGAGTGCACCCATCACAGCCATGCAGAACAGAGGGCCATCTCCAGGAAACTCACTTGCTTGCCAAAGCCTTTCCCACATGGCTCTTGTCATAAAACCGTGCATAACACGCTCATGCACACGCACATGCACACACACACACACACACACACACACGGGGGGGGGGAAGGAGGGAGAGGGGGACTTTACTAAGCGCCCTCACTCTGAGCTCTGCATCTTTGTTCTGCAGAACAGTGTCACTTGTGGACGCTGAGCAGAAGGGCTCCTCCCTCACATGTTGTTTGTGTCTCCCCTCCCCTCCCCTCTTCTCCTTCATCAATGGTTTCCAGTGAGATGAGTCAGAAAATGGCCAAGGAGGGCCCCAGGCTCTCCAAGAACCAGAAGTTCTCAGAGCACTTCAGCATCCACTGTTGCCCACCCTTCACCTTCCTCAACTCCAAGCGTGAGATCGTGGACCGCAAGTACAGCATTTGCAAGAGCGGTTGCTTCTACCAGAAGAAGGAGGAGGACTGGATCTGCTGTGCCTGCCAGAAGAGCAGGTGAGCGCGGGCTCTGGGCCAGGTCTACACCACATTCCCCCTGCTCCATTCATGACCGTCAGCTCCCTGGTAGGAAGGTTCTGGAGGGCGAGCAGAAGGTGGGTGGGTGGGGAGGGGGAAGGGCCGGGCTTTCCTGCTGTTTCCAGTTCCTGCCAGCGTCCCTTAAGCGACAGTGGAGAGCCCAGGCTGCAGCCTCCAGCTTCTTTTGGCCCTCTCTGCACCAGCCGCCGTGCCACGTCCCCTCAGAGGCCCAAGCAACAGCCAGCTGCGTCCCCAGTGGTGGTCAGAGCGCCGCCAGCCAAGCCAAAGGCCCCTCTGATGCCAGCCAAGCCAAGGTCCCCTCCGAGGCCAGCCAAGCCAAGGTCCCCCTCAAGGACAGAGCGCCAGCCGCGTCCCCGCCCAGAGGTCCGACCACCACCAGCCAAGCAGAAGCCCCCTCAGAAGTCTAAGCAGCCAGCACGCAGCAGCCCCCTCAGAGGGCCAGGCACCAGCGGCGGGGGGTCTCCCACCAGAGCTTCTAGGTTCTGGTAACACCATCTCTTGCCTTTTGTCCCCCCTAGCCCAAGGTCAGTAGCTGCTCTCTGCAAGTACTAACATTGGGGATCTCTCCACAGTACCAAGCCTGTGTAACCCACTCCCTGCATTAAACCCCCTCTGTTTGAAAGACCTGGCGTGGCTTCTGTTTTTCCAGATGTTACTGGTACTCACTTCAGATGGCTGCATCTGTGCCAATCCACAGGACTGGAAGTCACTAATTTTCCAGCATAGTATTGACCACAGCGGCAGGCTGAGTGTATGAGCCTCCTTAACCACCTTGTGCCTCAGAGAGGCGTAGTGGTGACTCTGGTGAGCTGTATCTGTGCATGTGTGAAATGAGAGGACCCGATGCTCTATTTGCTGACCTTCCTGACATATTTCATCGGATATCCGTTTGCTCATTCAGCCACTCAGCAAACTGTTCCGCCTTATAGATAATAAGGTTCTATATACTGTACTGGGGAGGGCTACACTTTGTGATTTCCGAGTACCAAGACAAGACAAGCTGGCCTGGTGGACAGAGTAATCGCTCCAGTACTGCCATGCTCAGGGTGTATATACGCCCATGGGAGTCCTAAATGGGGACTTCCCAGCTCTGCCGTGGGAACCCGAGGCTTCACAGAGAAAGTTAGGTTGGAGTGGGCAAACTGGAGAAGGATAGTCAGACAGGTGCTTACCCATCTGCAGACCAGTTTCCTTTCTTCTTTTTGAGACAGAGACTCACACTGTAGTTCAGGCTAGCTCAGATCTTACTCTGTATCTAAGGTTGACTTCAAACTTATACAAATTCTACAGCTTTAAATTCCCAAATGCTTGGATTCAAGGTGTGAGCTGCCATGCTTAGCAGTGACCTCCTCCTCCTCCTCCTCCTCCTCCTTTTCCTCCTCCTCCTTTTCCTCCTCCTCCTCTTCCTCCTCCTCCTCCTTTTCTCCCTTCTCTTCCTCCTCTCCTCTTTACAGACCTTATTTTTTGGTACAGTTTTATGTCCACAGCAAAACTGAGGGAAAAATAGAAACTTCTCTATTCCCTGCCCCGCACACACAGCTAACAGCGGTTTACTATTTGGAGGTAGATCTGTGCGGTGGGTCAGGCAAGCACTAGTTGTCCCTGCTCCGCACACATGGTGGGCAGTGTTTTACTGTCTGGAGGTAGATCTGTATAATGGGTCTGCAGTGAGCACTGGCTTTTTCACTCTGCCGCTCAGCCCCTGCGCAGTTTTAGAGAGTCCTTATGAGAATCTCACGCATGATTCTGGGGTGTCTTCATTTTCAGATACAGCAAATGACCCTGACTTCATTATCCTTAAATAAGTGACCACATCTGTCGTCTGTGGCAGCTGCCATGTTTCTGACACCCTCAAATGAAAGTGTTAGTGAAATGCAAGAACTAATGATTTACCCAGCAAAGGAACCAACTGGTTGCTGCTTAGACCTTAGTAGAGAGGTGTGTCCAGGCTGACTGGTTGGTTATTGACTAAGTCCCTCCAAGGGTTGGTTCAGCTGGCTAACTTCTTCTTCTTTTTCTTCTTCTTCTTCTTCTTCTTCTTCTTCTTCTTCTTCTTCTTCTTCTTCTTCTTCTTC